>JAAGAY010013991.1:0-85620 GCA_011801015.1 Ardeotis arabs | reverse complement strand
CTGAGGAAGGACAGTTATACAGAGGAAATAATGGCAGTAACTAGGTGCAGGGAGGGGCTTCAGCAGTCCCTGTAACCCTACAGTGAGGTGGAGCATCAGTAAGGCACACAAACCATTTCTCATTTAAGTATCTTAAGTTAAGAGAAAATAGTTATGACTGTCTTAAAAAGCCTGGGTATTTTTCTTAACTCTCATAACAATACGAAAGGTCTTACTGCTCTGCCTTCAAAAGGGTGCAAAGAAAAGCAGATTGCATCCAGGAATGAGAAGATTTAGGTACGCAGTAGAAATGTCAGCCAAATGACCAGAATGATGAGGAGAGAAAGAACAGCTGTAGTCCCCCATCGGGCTGAACAGCATCCAAATGCTCAGTTACAAAAAGAAGGGAACCAAGTGCAAAAGGCAAGAGGGAAAGACAAGGACATGCAGGCTCCTAACAGCAGAAATGGGTATATTTCTTCTTCTCTGTCCCTTTCTGAAGCTAAGAGAGGGAGATGCCTGCTTTAACCTACAACAAAGAACTAAAAGCCGTCTGAGTTAAACTTAACACAAAAAGTTATTTCTATTAAGTATCACATTTAAGGCATATTTTGCTCTTGGTTTTGTGGCTTATCATGTATTTAAATGAATTCTTTTGTCCTTAAGTTTCATCCAGTGAAAAAGTTGATTCTGAAGTGACCTACCAAACCAAAATATTTTATCCCTGCAGATGTGATTATTCTTTAAACTAGGACAGAGGATTGCCAAGGAGCATCCAGCTCCCCAGCCTATTGCTCCAGGGAGGGCAGGTAGCGCAGTGCAGCAGCATTGCGGACACTGCTGTGCAGGGCAAGATGGCAGAGCTGCACGCATGTCTGGAAAATAGCTTCTTCCAGAGACTAGCAACAACTACAAAAGCTTTTTGATATGTAGTAAAGAGAAGATTCTAGCCCCAGAAATCTTCAGGGAGTTTGTAATAGGAGGCTGACTCTCCTTTGCGTCACATGGCAGTATAAATAAATGGCATTAACGTATACTGCAAGTGGTGGGGAAAAGATGAGCCCTGCATTCAATTACACTGTTCTAGTCCATATAATCCACTCCAAATTAGTTAATATAAAGCTCGCTACCCAATAGCCCTCCCTACTATTGTTACGAGTTGCTATATAGTAACAGCGTTAAGCACCGCACAATCCTGCAGCAAGCAGCTGTTCAGTCTCCAAAGAGTTCACAAGAGATCAAATAAGCAAAGGAAAAATAATAATAGTGTAGAGTCCAAGGTTAGGAAACAAATCAGTAACTGAAGCAGGAATAGAGAGCATGTCCTGCTTGTCCGTGCTGCATGCGGCAGACTCCAAAGCACGCCTTTTGGTCCATTAGCTTCTTCTGATGAGACATGCTTTGCTAAGACTCTGGTATTGATAACCACAGTTTCCACAGGTATCATACAGGTCTATAAAAGCTGAGAAATTATAGTGCTTTGAACAGAGAAGTTCTTCCCTAACTTGGCAGATAATGAGTGTCACCATAAAAAGATCACGGATTCCCCCACTAAAAGCACTCTTGCAGGAAACTGTTTTCAAAGCATGCCTCGTTCATGCCCATGGCCAAAGTAGTTGTAAACATCAGTGAAGCCCATCTCAAACTCTGGTCAGAGAATAAGTCTCAGTTGGGTTTTTTCCACTAAGGCAAATCACTTGCCAACACATTTGAGCCTAAAAGCTTGGAAAGGGGAACTGTGGGACCATCATTTTTGTACCTCCAAAACAAACTTTACAAATCTGATTACAACTCAGTGTGAATTGGACTCTTAGCCTCTTGGGTCATTTTTTAAACATCCAAGCCAGAATCGGTAACAAAAGCATTTGCTTTCCTTTTTTTTTTTCTCCCCTTTGCTTTTGCATTTTTCATTACACAAGTATGAAGCAATATTGTGCTATGACATGCAGTCAGAGCTAAGCTGAAATGCCGCTTCTGCTGTAATCCCTCTTTTTTAGTTGCTCATTTCCCTTTCTCACGACGTTCTCAAGAGGCTTATTAATAACAACTGAGAAAACAGATCTTTTCCGTCTCTAACTTTGTAATAAGTTTTCCCTGCAACATATTACTGAGATTTCTTCCCTAGACACCCCCCTCCATGCCACACTCCTCAAGAGCTGTGGTATTTCCAGAAATTAAGTTAGCTCCACTAACTGTGTTCTATCTTCCATTCTTGACAAACCACCCTTCAATTGCCTTAATGTTCTCATTATGTTTGATACATTGCATCACTGTTCATTTATTATAGCATTTTAACTTTGGTTCAGATCATATATCACTGATGGAGCTCTCTGGGATAAAGGACAATGAATGCTTTAATTGCCTGATAAATTATTAAGGACGCTTCTTTAATTGGGTAATGCGGTGTTTACATCTTTGAAGCAAATACTTATGGAATCTGTATGGGTGCAGATTTTTACTAAACACACAGCTACTAGGCTCTCTCTCCCTTTGAGAATAATAGCTTTACCAGGCTATTAAAATAAACACCACACACGATAGATTGTACCAGATGCCAGGCGAGATCTGCAGCTGGAACAAAGAGGCAAGCCTCCTTCGCAGTTGAAGGAGGTACATTGACTCATATCAGCTGAGGGACTGGCCTTCTGCATCCCATGGATTTCAGTCAAAGCAAGGCAAAATAGCAAGAGACCTACATTTTACATGGCTTTAGCTAACCTAGTTCATTTGAACTGAAATGGGTCACAGTGTACCCACACAAGGAGTTCAGCAGCAAACCTGACTTCAGAAGGAGCACTGCGGAGATGCAGCTGGGGAGAGCAAGCGCGTGTTGTGTTAAACAGAGCCTGGCATGACAGAAACACGGTCTTCTGGCTACTCTTGCAATGCAGGTCAAAAATAAAACATCCCCTGGAAGGGCATAGCCTACACAGCCACTTACTGTCCATAGGGAAAAGCCTGGGCCGTGCAGCTGATGGGGAGAGGCACACTCCTGCCCGAGACCTCACTGCTCTCGGCTTTTCATTCTATCTGTTCATCTCTGTGCTTTGAAACTGGGATTTCTTGAAGTTTTGCAACATCCCTTCTTTCCTGAGCTGTGCAAATGGGAAAATATTTGTCGCATCCTTTCCAGCCATATGCTGTGCTTCTCATTTATTAAAATAGAGAGAAGGGAGCAGATTGTCTAGGGTGAAGCTTTGCGTTGCTTAGAAGTATTCAAGAAATGGGCTTTTCAGGATAAGTTAACATTTCAAAGGTGTTTCATACCTATTTGTTATCAGCTTTTGGTAACACAGTGCGCCTGAGCTCAGAGTCTGCATACAAAACACCACTGAAATGAATTGAACTGTATCTCACTCCGACGTGACCCCTGCACACCAAGCTCTTCATGGGTTCAAGGCAAAGAGATGCTAACTCTACAGATGACAAAGTCACTCCTATTTATGTAATAACACAGTGCCTCCATTTTCAGCTGGGTTTGGAGAAATCTCACCATGATTTAGGGCAGTCCGTCCTGGGACCATCAGGGCTAAGCGACAAGCAGCACGCAGGAACATGTAGAGCCCCACATCACGCCACACAACCCAGTTACACAGCGATAGCTGGTTTGGCCTCCCTTTCTGACAGCACTTGTGTGAAAACACAGTTAAGCCTTACAGATAGAAGAGCTCTCTGCCCTTTCAAGGGCTGCTGAGGAAAACGCAGTCACAAACCTACTGCTTACTGTCAGTGAATCTCAATAACAAAGTCAAATTAGGTGAAATCCCAGCTGATGCCTCCTTACAAAGGCTGAGGTTGAACCAGTGTATCCAGAAAAACATCTAATTCAGTGCTCAGATCTTAAAAAAAAAAAAAAAAAAAAAAAAAAAATCAATCCCTGTCAACATGCACCCAAATTAAAACAAGTGTAGAGGGAGAGAGAGAGAAATTCCTCAGGTTAATGCTTCCAAACAGATCAATGCACAGACTCCCGTGGATTGATTTCCTGAAGCTCGAACTCCACATTAGCTCTTCAGAACAATCCTTATCCACTGCAGATCTATGTAACAGATCTATGTAACTAGTGGGGCTGTTCTTGCAGTTTCTTGTCCCTCCTTCCCTAATTCTTCTCCTTTCTACTTCCCCCAGACTCTGGCCGCTCGCCCACCCCCTCCCAAGCAAGCCCAGGACAGCCCTCCCCACTCCCTGTTCCCTCTCCATCTCGCCCTCCACTGCAGAGTAGCTCCAGCAGCCGTTAGAGGGGTTTCTACCCCAGCTAACCACACTCCTGCTGCAAGTTGCAGGGCTTTCAGCAGAGAAAAGGGCTCAGTAGCACCAAGAGGCTGGGCAGGAGCAAAGTTTGAAAAAGTTGCCAGGGGAGGGCCAGTGAGTTCCAGATACACAGAAAAATCCCCTTCCCCACCCAGATGTGAAGCAGGCACAGCCTATTCTCTCATTTTAGCCCTTCTGCTGTATCATACCATGCGAATGGGTGGTGGAAAGAACTCAACCCAACTGTGCCCTCACTTTTATGGGACCCATCCATCCTCCTTTCACTGGTAACCTTTTAAATCACATCCCAAAAGGGTCCCTTTGCCAGTCAAAACATCATTATCCTGCTCAGTTATAACTGCAGGGTAGCTAAGCTGCTTTATGCTGATTGCACCGTTAATGGGTGCAAAGACGCTCAGTGTACAGCTCAATAACCATTACATTTACGTCAAGGTAAAGTTTACCTCCAATGCCCATGCTATCAGCAGAGAGTAAGTCCCAGAGAACACAAGAGAAAGAAAGCATCTTTAAATACACATTTGGGGGATGGCAGTGGTGATCTTTAAGTGCCTTTAGCTTCACACAGAGTTGGCAGTAGAGGCTCAGGGGACCTTTGCACAGGGGGAGCCTGGCTGAGCTGAGATTCCTGCCTGCAAAGCATCCTGGAGGAGACCTCATACCATCACCCTCCTCCCGTGCGGGGATGGAGAGAACTGCCCATCCCAAGGACCACAGAAAACAGCATGGCTGGTAGCCACAGGGGCTCAGGGACCAGACGCTGACAGTGTGTGGTGACAGTGCAACAGCTCTTTGCAAATTTAATGGGTGCCACTTCGCACTTCAGCTGGCAAAAGCTCTGTATTTTATTCTGGTTTTGGACGCCTGCGTGCAACTCCCAGAGCTTCTGACCTGCTCACGTCCTGTGCTCTCTAGGTCTACTCATGTCACTTTGCCATTAGCTTACTGCCATCCTCTCCAAGTCGGTACTTTACCACACAAAATATAGCAAGAGCAAAGTGAACATGCCCCTGGCTGCCCTGTTCATCTGTAAAGCAGCTCCTGTACAATAAAGCTCAGTAACAGCCCGTAAGGCACTGCAGCAATTCACTGGCTTTAAATCCCCAATGCTGCCATCAAGTTGTCTCTTGGGGTGATTTCCACAACAAAATTAACAACCCTCTCCAAACGGGGAGGGGGCAGGAGAAATTGCCAAGCAGAAAGACAGCCACACAAACAGCCACTGCTGAGCTCTGACAGTGCTTCTTGGGCTTTGTTTGCTGCCTGCACCCAGGCCTACAAGGGGGGCAGCAGCCCCCCAGCCCGGGCTGTGCAGGATGCTGACAGGAAGCACAACCCACAAGCAGGGAGCAAAGCTTCCTCCCTCCTCAGGAAATGCCTTGCACCACCATCCCTCATACCTGCATGGACATGGTTAGTGCTAAAGGAGCGGGACTGCTCTGCTATATGGGGCAAAATATATGCACAAGGCTTTGGAGGACCATGGTCATAACAATGCAAAGGTCTTGCTGAGACCGTGAGGGTCTCCAGAACTCCGGCTCACTCTGAGGTGGATAAGGTGAAGAGGACAGTGGAGGAAAGGGCTTGTCTTGCTGGAGAAACATTTGAAACTGAAGAGATCCCATTTGTCTTTTCCATACCCCACCACAGCCCCGCTGGCAGCTTCCTCACCTGGCTGAAGCATCAGTGGTGTGTCACACAGCTGTAAAGTGACATAAAAGACAACAAAAAAGAGTGCACACAGAACCTGTTCTGAATCATAAATGCTTCCAAATGCTATAGGCTGACAATAATGCAGGCTAAAAATAATAAAGAGTTTAATTTGTAGCACTCTACAAACTATTACAAAGAGGCAGCGGGAAATAGTTTGTTTTCTTCCCCTTACCCTCAAGGCATTTCTTATCTGCCTTTGCCAGGGTGACCATCTATGACATCTCTTCGCATGCTCAGGAAAAAACAGGCACGTTGCATCTGATTGTGCTGCTTTATCTCTACCAGTGTTTTAGGAGCCCTTCCCACTTTGGGTATGCTAACCTGATAACATTATTTCTGAGCAAGTTGCCGCAGCAGAGGGACTAAGAGCTGCCTAGCGGAGGCCAGATCCGGTGTAATCAAATATGCTGCTTTTGTATTTCAGACACTGATTTCAAAGCGTGTGAGTGCACCATTTCTTTCTGATGTCAGAGGCGAAGCAAAATTCAAATTTCCAGAAAAGTTTTGGAAGAGACAATATGTATAGAGCAGGGGAGACAGTCAATGACCCATGTCATGCAAAATGGGTTTGGAAGCAGGGAGGAAAGCACACCAAACCTTTTCCTTACAGGACTGAAGCTACTTCCAAATCCAGCCATGTCTCCCTGAAGGCTGGAGCAATTGAAATGGCTTTTGGCCCCAGCTGACCTCCACATCCCTGCAGCTGTGAGTGGGAGCACCCTGCTCCCTCTCAGCCCCCTCCCATGCTGACAGCCTCCAGCCAAAGCAGGAACACAAGTACCAAGAAAATGACTGATTCCCACAACTACATTGCCTTTAATTTAGCAAAGGTTCCCCATCACAGGGTGCCAGAGAGGGTGGGTGACACCCTCGCGCTAGGGGACCAGGAGAGCAGCAACCCACAGAGCAGGGCCAGACGCAGCCCCACAATGCACGCCCAAAAGCACGCTCACACACACAGCTAAGTGGCTCCAGACACTGCAGTTCAGCAATTTACAGTGTCATGTTTCAGCAATAAAAGTGAGAACATTGTGGGAAACAATCCTTGATACTCATATTGAAACAGCAAGCATCAGAGCACTCAGGCTCTACTTCTTCAGCATCAAAGCTGCTGTCAGGAAGAGCAATGCAGTTGTGTTCTGAAACATCGCACCTCTGTGCCCCAAAACCCAGCAGGTGATTCCCTGCTGCAAACTCTTCCTATGGCCAACCTGGCCCTGCACTCTCCCATCTCAAGATCTAGGCTGAGCACCGGCAGAAGCAGCACCTGTTTTAGGAGATCAGCGTTTCCGCTTGCTGAGTATCTAATATCTTTGTAGAGGTGAACAACTAATGGAATTTCCAGTCTGATGGACAAAAACCAGGTCAGAGGGGAAAAATTTAATTGCAGCTGATCTGAAAAGGACATTTTTCATCTGAATAATAAAACTCACATTTCAAGTCTACTTAAATATTTTAAAATATATCTTTTAAAAAAATTAATAGACCTTTTAAAACTGAAAAAAACTATTTCAAAACAGAGTCCAAGAGTTTAGTTTTGAAAGTATTGAAAGATTATTTTATGGGCTTTAGAACAAAGAGAGTGACAGTTTCAGAAGTTCTCCTCCTACCCACAGCCAAAACCATCCCCCCGATTTAGGCCATTTTTGTGAAAAGTTTGAGCACTTTGAAGCAGCACAGTTGCACAGAGCTCGTTCAGCCCTACTGCTGGAAATGTCAAACAGAGTTGAAGTTTGCCAAGACCTGCACATCCACTGATGTGAGGCAGCTTTCACAAGGTAGCAAATCCCTTTGTTCATGGACCAAGCGGATAATTGTGCAATAAGTAATCCTTTGTTGCTCAGTTTAACTTTGACTACAACTATTTTTTTGTCCTTAGGATGTATTTCCTAAGAGAAAGATACCGCCCCCCCCCCCATGCTCCTAGTTATAATTGACAAGAAAAACCAGGAACAGGGATATCTGCTCATGCAGAATTAATCTCTTTCCACCAAGCAGCAGGACCTACCAGCCTGCAGCTCCAGCCCCATCACACAGCAGTGCCCTCACAAAAAGCTTGTAAAAGCCATAGCAACAATTAGGCCAAACCACATAGTTAAGACCAGAGTTTGGCCATCCCCAAGAATGCTGCTTTTTCTGCTACTTTCCAATTAATGACCTAAAGCAATGGAGGCTTGTATCCCTCCAGAAATAATATCAGCCACGAGTTGACTCAGCAGCATCACCATCCTCCCAGTGTCATGGCAGCAGTGTGCTGGAGCAGGCACAGGTTGCACTGCTCAACACTTTAGGAGATTCAGAGGGAGCTGGTGTAACCTCATGTTGTGGCTGCTACGGTGGGCATGAAATTTGGCAAACCAAGTATCTAGTGAGGAAGAGGAGTTGCTGGGCCAGCAGAGAAGAGCACTTTGGAAGCATTAGCGACAACTTCTGCAGCCTGTTGCCCATCCTTCCCCTCCCTGCACTTCTTCACAAAAAACCTATATAGAAGTGTTGACAGCAGAAGTGTGTCATCTACTCTATCTGCAGGGATTAGAAAACTGGTATAAATTATCCTTTTCATTAATTACTTGATCCTACGTAATCCCCAGTAGATTATGTTGACCTCAATAGACCAAATCTAGGTTTCTTAGCCTACACCACCTGTTTCCTAGCCTCTACTGCAGAGCTACTTTCTAGCTCCCTTACATCCTGGCTAGCTTCCACACCATGGCTCATCGGATCCACAGCATCTCTGCTGCAAGTCCTGCCAGCTGCACGGAGCAAACCCAAGCCCTCCACGCCACTTGGTGAACTGAGCGTTTCTGTCATACTGCCCAGAAAATGTTGGAAATGCTCTAGAAAGGACAAAGTAGTGTTTGAGATGTCCCCCACTCTGGAAATCCAGGGAGATTTACATTCTCCTGCATGTAAAATTTCAGAGAGCTCAGGGCTGTTGGACATTCCAGACCAACTACCAGCAAAAGGTCATAAAACCATAGCATAAAGGAGGCAGCTCTGTGGATGATCCCAAGCAAGTTCTAAGGGAAATCAGAACTACAACATATAAATTGAATTTTCAGACTAAGCTCAGTGGCTACTTATCTCCAATAGCAAAATTAACATTCAATTAGATTTGCTAAATAATTCATGGCAAGACATTTGATGTGGTAACAAGTTCCAGCAGTGAATCATCAGTGTTTCACATTATTGCACTGACAGTAACCAGGATTATTTCTTAAACAAAGGCATCTCTCGTTTCCACCATCCACGCCCAGATTCTTCTGGGGCTTGAAGCCTCACCATTTCATACTGCCTAAAGCTACATTTGAAGGGATAAAAGGAATTGTTGCTACTGAGATTTTTAGTTTAAAGCTATTTAACCATACATAGAAGCTTGATTTACTGCTGGATTTTTTTCCAGCAGTGAAACACATTTGGAGATCTGCAAATCTTTTGTAAGGAAGGGATGCAGAACCACTGTTTAGTCATGCAAATGAAATGAGAGTTAACTGAAAAGCATTCTGAGGACCATGAACCTTTTGCCAAAACTCAAAGCAAAGATTTCTATTGTCAATCAAAAGGCACAAACGTTTCCAAATTGTCTTTTATGCATGTGCATTGCTGGGAGAAGGGCAAACAAGACAGAGGAGACATTTCCTGCAGTGTGAGATAGCCAGGTATCAGGTGTTGTGGGAGGGATGCAAATAAACTTCTGAACAGATTTATAGTGTTACTGCTACAAATGGAGAGGGAAGAAAACAATTTTCCATCCATCATTGAAGCACCCTATCGTTTACCAAATCCATCCTTTTTCATTATCATACACGAGACCAGAGCGGACTCCCAAAGAACAAGTCTTTTGCCAGCAAACCACAAAATCAACACTGTCCCACTTTGCAGTCTGAATCATGTTTTCTCTTGGTGGTCAAGCACACTGTTCTTCTCCCAGAGTAAACCCGCTGTCACTCCACCGAAGCCTGAGGAGCAATGCCAGGATTGGCCCAAGATAGCCTAAGAAGTTGGCTCCTGGCCTCAGTGGCTTTCTGCTTTGGCATCCGAAAGCCTTCTCACTTATTGCTTTTTGTAAGATTTTGTTTATACACTGGGAATCTAGAAACAATGGCTAGGGTGTGTGTTGGTTTGGAAACTAAGAGCCTACAACCGTGCTATTAGCTCAACCATGTTCAGTTTTATTTGTGCAGTTGTGTTTTGCACCCTCCCCTGAAGAGGACATGTAATTAAAGCCCCTGGAAATGTTAAGTGCCTTTCCCCACACAGCCAGCTGACAGTGAAGCCACTAACCCCAGTCCCGCAGGACAGTGCATTCCTCTAACTTGGTCTTACATCACCTCTCAAACCTAGTCTGGCTGGATCTCTGCCCCCAGGTGATTTGGTAAACCCGTGGTACCCCCCCGGCAACCCACCCAGCTCCCCTGCAAACACCAGGGGACGGGGCCAGCAGTGCTCACCTTCAGCTTGGAGCACCCACAGTGTTGCAAAGTCAGACTTTCAGGGCACCACGTACAGACGCTTAAAAGCCCGAGAGGGTCACAGTGAAGGGAGGGAGATCCACGCAACACTGCACACGCAGTACTTTCCTCTTTGAACTGAAACATTTTGTAAACTGAGTTTAGCAGGCTGTAGATAAAATTTGAGCTCTCTATAACGGTAATCTTAGAGATTACTAGAGACTGTGGTATTGCTGAGGGATCAAAGATGAATAGCCGTTTTAGCCTGTGCTTCCACAGCAGCTTTTACAACATTAGATATAATGACCAGGTGCTCAGCTGGAATAAACTGCTTCAACTTTATTTTCTCCACTAGCAATAAGAGTCAGTTCACATCATCCAAGGACTTCTCGCAAGGTCAGTGTTAGATAAAGCCGATACACAGGTCTCGCTAAGCCATATAGCATTTCCCCATTTTTCTGTTTCTGCTGAGATCTCCACAGATGCTAACTGACTCATTAAGATATTGTCTCTGCTGCTGACAGTGGAGTTTGTTGACATGCAAGATCAGCAACAGATAGTTTAAAAGAAGTTAAAAAAGCCTACCACCGCTTGTTATCACATGACTGACACAGTGGGACTGAGATCCACTGGTCCTGCACAGCACATTGCAAGGAGGGAGCATGAGCACCAGTCCTGGGTACCAACACAGGCTGTTTCCAAATTCCCTGCTTGTCCCCATTTGCAGGGTGTGCACCCTGCATTACACAGTGGCGACTTCAAGCCCAGTCAGGGAAACAAGGTCATTGTCAGCAGGACAGCAAGCAAACGTCACAGCTGTGGACTCTCAGCCTCAGGCTGTGGGTGTCTTGATGAGACAGACTGCGATGCTCAAGAGATACATAACTAGCTGGTGGTGGCTCAGGAAGCAGCAGCATCCCCTGTAATGAATGAACATGCCATACGAGACTATGCACAAAAAATACAGAGTGTGGTTTATCTGTTAGACTTCAGTTTGGTCCAGCACTACAACTGACTGTGACAGCCAGAGAAGAAGTCTGATTCAGAAGCTTTTGGAAGGGAAAGATAAAGACCAAACCATATAGATGCTCTAGGAACAAAGTATTAACTCCATCTAAGCTCCTCTGATTACGCAGCCAGGTAAACTGCAGCAGTGACCACATCCTGCAGTGAAAGCAGGCAGCATCCATCGTAAGAGTCTGAATAGCAGAGGTTAAGAGATACACGGCAGAAGCCTCTCTTGCATTATTAAAAAATTAGTGAATTAGTCACAGAGAGATTGGCAAAAGAAAGAGGGGCTGGAGAATACTTGAGCATGATGCCAAAACCCACGAGGCACTGAATGGCTCTGCTGTTTTGCGAGCTAAATGGCTATTCATGCCATTAAGACCGAGAGTGACAGCGCTGACAAGATTTATCAAAGAACATCTACTATGGACTCAATGAAAAATTGCCCCAATAAAAACCCTGCCAGCTCTGCTGACGTATATCTTTATTCGAAAGGCCTCTCTGATAACTCAATTCATTAGGAATTTTAGTAATTCATTTCTTCATGTAAACTTCTGCATATGAATTCAGCACAGACAGATGCAAATGGGAGCTTTGGAAATGCATCATTATATTAAATCAGGGCTACATTTGTCAGTGGGTGTAGCAAAGAGGAAGGTTTAAAGCAAGGTTTTTCTGCAAAGCACACAAGCAGTATGATTTACTACTAAAGGGCCCGTGCTCTGCTGGAGTTTGTATTTAGCCCCCCCTTAGTCTGAATAAATAGATGCAGTATCAGGAGGCCAATGCCACTGCCCTCAGTGTGCAGTAATTAATGTCCTTCATTGCTCATTTTTCTTTACCAACATCTACACATGTTCCAAGTTAGACACAAAAACAAAAGCAAGAAACTTCACTAATGAAAAGTTAGTGAAGCAGGATTCACCATCCCTCCCCTCTGAGCTTTCCCCCCAAAGCTGCTGGGTCAGGAGATGGCAGGCTTGGCTGTAACAGGCACCGTCTCCCTGCCAAACCTTGGTGGGAAAGGATAGGAAGCAGCAATGACTGTCGCTTCCAATTTTCCTTCCGATGTGCCAGTGCAGAGGTATGAAAGGAGCCATTTGCCCCAGCTGCTCTCCAAGCACTATGCAAGCTCCAGCCTGAAGCAAAGCTGGGCTGGAAAACTGAAAAGCAGCAAGAAGATGGCTCTTGCTAGGGTGAAGGATTCCCCAAGCTGCATCTATATCCCAGCCAGAAAAGCTGCTCCTCAAGCTCAGATGCACATGACACATGCAGCAAGGCATCAGAGATGGCCATGGGGATGAGGTGAGGAGTAGGCTCCCTTCAGCACACCCTCCACACTATGAGGCTGTCCCATCCCAGGCTGTCCGCGGGCACAGGGTGTTTCTGACCCAGGCCACGACAGGAGGTTTTGGGAATGCCACCCCAAGCATGCAGAGCATAAGCCTTGATGTGAGCCACTGCACAGCAAACAAGCAACCCACCCTGCCTTCACACAGGCTGGCAGGCGGCTAATCGTCCCCATTGCCTGATCCAGCGAGGTCCAGGAGAGCTCCGTTTGCAGCCTGCAAAATTACGAGATGGTGGATGCAGGCAGGAGCAGACAGCAAGGTCCAGCAAGGGATGGCTTTGAACTCTCCCACAAATCCCTCACCTCCTACAATCTGCCCTAAGGCTGGCATCATTCATAGTCCCAGCACAGTGACACAGCTCTCTTGTTCTTTAACTCCGGTCTGAGGAGCCAGAGAGTCGTTAGAGGACGGCATGGTGCTGGCAGGAGAGGGAGCTGGTGAAGCCTGTAAGCTCCTTAGCACTCACCTGCTAAATGCCCTGCACAGATCGCCAGATTTCATAGAATCATAATCATAGAATCTAAGGTTGGAAGTGACCTCCAAGATCATCAAGTCCAACCATAAGCCATCAAGTCCAACCAAATTTCCTGCCTCAAAAAAAAAAAAAGCAAGCAGTAGAAATTATTTTTATACTGGATATCTAGTTTTCCTAAATTGCACGTCAAATCCTCCAGAGAGCTAAAGACCAACAAAACTTGCAATATAGCATTATTGCAACAGACAGGTGAGGAAAAGCACCTTACAGACCCAGCAGTCCATCCCGGCCGAGGGGAGGCAAAGAGTCTCAGCAGGAGCGAGTGACACAGTGCATTTAACTAAAACTTAGCTGGAAGATGAGGAATAAGGACTGACAGGCCTGTTGTTCTAACAAAAAGTTTATCACAGTCTCTGTGGAAATAAGGTGTCCTTCCCCACACCAACTGGCAAACACAAAGCGACAAGGCAAGTGGATTGACTGGCATCCCAATTACATGGCACAGGGTGGGATAGGAAGGGTGCTACATTCAAGTCTCCTACAAGACTTCAAAACCCTTAAGAGACAGTTTTAAACAAAAGGCTAAAATGCAAATCTCGCTTCTCGCCAGCTACAAAAGAACAAAGAATTTCCCACAACAGCCTCTGAAAGATTAGGCACATTATTGTAAACGCTCTGTAAGGAGTGGACATTAATTAAGGCTGAATTGCAAAGAAATTCCAGTAGCATCACATATTTCACTCCTGCCACTGCAGCAATGAACTCATTATGAATAAAGAAATTAAAAACATATATCAGAAGGCAAAGTTAATGATTTTCCACTTAATAATAAGTGTGAGCAAAATATACCACTGGACTATAATGAAAGAGCAGGAACATATCTCAGCTTTTGTTGTAGGATAAGATCACAGCCCAAAGCACATCCTTTGCTGAGAATTGAATGTTTACCAACTGATTTCAAAGATACACACTGTGACCTTGAGCCAAATGGCTTAACATCTGCCACCCAATAAGTTTTCCATCCACAAAACAGTAACAGCAGCACTTACCTCCTGCAAACTCAGAGTTGAGTTTAGGGTGTGGGGACCACTTTGCTGCTCTATCCTCACACATTGAATGCTACAACAGTTGGGGACATCCTTGAAACTCCTCCAGCCACAGCAAGGAGACAATGAGATCACATCTCAGGGTAGCATAGGTGGGTATTTAGGAGCAGCCGTTGTGGAGGAGGAGCTGGGGGAACCAGAGACCTGGGTACGGTGGCTGGCAGGAGCACTGAGAAGCCCAGCAAGAGGTGGTTACAGTCAATTAAGGGAAAATTGGGCTCAAAGGAAGAGCCAGAGGTGAGACAAGACCAGCTGAAGTGGATGAAGCAGTCTAGGGTCAGTCAATCAAAGTCATATTTGTGCTGCCAGGAGGAGGTTGAAGCTTTCTGCATTGCCAAAGATTAAAAACACCAAAAGGTGTAGGATTGCATAATTGTCTTTAAACACAAGTGCCACAGCTGCAGTAAATCAGCGATGCTCCAAGGACACTCCAGAGTGGCTCAGCTCCATGAGCAGACCTGGCCCAAGGACACCAGCTCTTTTCTTCAGCATTTGCCCATTCCCAAGACATCTGTCACCTTGCAAATTAACCCAGGCTGACACTCAGAGAGGCACATCTGCAGCTGCAGTGAACCTTTCCTCTGAGTTCCCACCTCAGATATTTATTTCAGTAGTTCTTGCTTTCATATCTTTACTATTTTTACTACTTCCATTAGTCTTTTTGTCTTGAACCGAACAGTTTGCGTTCACGTTATTTCCATCATTGCTCTGCCCGTATCTGAGACGTGTGTCAGTGACTGTAAAATTCCATGAAGCTTAGCTAAATTCCTGTTGTCTGGTAAATAATAGCAGTGTGTCCCCCTGTTCAAAGAAAATGATAAGAGGTTTATTAATGTAGCATCAGATTAATTTCTGTTTTATATAATTATACATTGAATTTTAAGAGATGTCATGCAGGCATCTTTAGAGTCATAATAGGCAATCTGTAAGAAAGAACAAAGGAAAATAATTTTAATAAAACATTATACCCTAAGCAAGAAATATGCTTCATGTATCATACATGAGAAAAGATAGCTATTTGATGTAAAACAGAATTGTGACCTTGCTGCAGAGCATTCATTACCTAACGCTACAACAAGCAAATTAATGGATTTTGGAATGGTGCAAATAATAGTAATAATAATATTGTTTCTTTGCATTTGCTTGCTGACAGCCAGATTTAGCAGCAGGTGTTTTTTATTGTTATTTATAAAAGGGATTGGAAACAGAATTCCACATAACCTTAAAGGCATTACAGACACATGTGTCTAGTGCAAGGGTATTACACAGGGGTAATCAAGGTTTTGTAAGCACTTATAAACCAAGCAGTGGAAGCCCAGAAACAAAACGCTGGCTAGCAGAAGAGTATGTGCTTCATGCAAGGACACGTATGTACACGGTGCTATCAAGCGTGCATCATTCCAGCATTTGAATCCCTATACAGGGAGGTTATGATTATGGTTACTATGGAAATTACTCATGTGGTTTCATATGCATTTTGCACATGATAAGCGGTTGTGTGATGATTAGTCTGTTTATACCGTTTAAGGGAACTGTAGCACTCTGGGCAGGTGTTGAATTGTCAGGTTTGGACATCATTCTTTCTGCAGAAAGTCTAAGGGTTGTCTGAATTATCTCCTCCAGTAGGTCCCAGCTCAGTTCTGGGCCAGACTGGAGCTGCCCAGACCCCTGCCCCAGCAACCCACTCTCCAGCATGGCACCACCTCAAAATTACCAGCAGCACATTTGCTCTTCAGCTGCTGATGGAGAAAGCTCACCCTTCCCACCGCCTCAGCAGAGCACGGGGAACGGGCTGCGAGAATGATGTATGTGTTATTTGGGGTGAAAATTTACTGCAAGAGCAACTGCCGCTCCCAGGGGGGTTGGACAGATAGGGAAAAGCTGATGGCTTTGTGGTGACAGAGAGAGCACCAAAGTGCTCTGCCCCAGCTGAAGGATGTGCGGCCAGAAATTAAGAAATGGAGCAGGAAACACGGTGTGGGAGTTTTATCTCATTAAACCTGCACAAAACCCACATCGGGCCTTACGAGCAGCTTGCAATGGAGCAAGTATTCTGTGTGGAGATGATGGGATTGCCTTTGTTTTTCAACAAAGATCACAAATAGGTTTCTAAAACACCTCGATGTGCTTAAAATAGTAAAGTTATTAGGCAAGTAGTGACAATAAAAGAAACATCTCTGCAAATGGAAAACCCCCAGGCACATACGCCTTCAAAATTGTATTGGAATTTTAAACACTGATAATTGCTTTGTAATGTAAGCAATTGCATTATGAGCGTGAACGCCACAGCCAATGCATCACTTCAGCTCCAGCCAGCCGTTTCCCTCAAAGGGCCCTCCGATTGCAGCAGGCGTAAATGCAACTCACAGCACAACTGAGTGCCTGTTCTAAATGAGTTCGTTTAACAGACAAACCTGGCTGCTCTGTAGTCATCTGTGCGAGACTGACAGAGGGAGAAAGCCCCGTGCTGTGGGGCAGCGCTGGGGAAAAGGAGAGCACCAAACAGCTTTCAGGCTTTAAAGCTGTGATTAGGAAACCACTAGAACAAAGCAACTTTGCTAACCAAGAAAAATTTTCCTCCTCTAAGTGAAACAAATTAAAACGCAGAGGGTTGAAAACAAACCTGACTGCACCCTTGTCATTTAACTCAGGCTTGCTCTGAATTTAGCAGATTCAGAGGCTGCATCTAGAATGTATTCCATTTTCCCTGTATCCCAGACATTTCTCCTCACCCATCACCACCCAGGCTGGTGTCCAGCAGCTCACCAGGGAGCCCAACTGCCCCATGCTCAGCCTCCTCTCCCCCAGGGAGACGCAAAGCCAAGGAGCTGCCTTCCTCCCTGCCACCTCTTCCACAGACTAACACACAGACTAAATCACCAAACCAGAAAGAAAAAGAAGTTGTATCACCAGAGGGACTAAAATTAGCAATGAAATTGCCTGGAGGCACAGAAGCGGTTGAATTTGGTACATGACCAGCAGCTCCCCAAAGCTGGAGCTGCACGTGACCGGGCTCATGTGAGTGGTGGCCAAAGCGCTATAGGTGACCCACCTATAGCTGGCAGGTCTGCCAATGAGTTTTCTGCTTATATGATTTACACAGAATTCAAGCTTAATATATTTGTGGTGGGTGCCTGCCGCAGGCTGAGTTTTGAGGGGGAAAGCTTCACAAATAGCTTCCCTGTTTCCAAGCACCAGGCTGGGAGAAGAAACTCCGTGCTTTGTCCAGGTTCAAGGCTCTGAAGCATTTAATTGCAAAGCTTTAGCAACCCTGTACTTAGGAGGAGGAGCTGGGAATTTGGCAGGAGAGGTTTGGTGTCAAAAGTCTGCCTTTTGCTATTTCTAGAAAAAAAAAAAAAAGTCGCCATGCTGGCCAAATTGTGAAGCTATCAGTGTTGCAAACACTCAGTAAAGACCTGCTCAAACAAATGTAAGTGCCAAATTCTGCTGCCAGGCTTGCTTCTGGATGTCCTTCTTCCCACCAGACCCAAGAAGGGGACACTGGAGCAGCAGCTCCTTCTCCCCACGTCCTTCCAGCAGACCCATCCTCAGGTGCATCCCACAGCCCTGAGCCTCTTGCTGAGGACGGGGTCCATCCCGCCGGCACCAGGGAGAGTACAACCCCTGGTGCAAGGGCTGCACTGGGGCTGTCCAGTGTCCTCACACAGACCCCAACATGACGTGGGATCATCCACACTTGGGATTCAAGTCTTTTTCCTACACCTGCACCCATCCCCCAGACCTTTCAGCAGTGCTACAGTTGTAGTCGCTATCACCCCCGAGAGCGTTGCAATTTTCTATACTTTCAGTTCCTCAGTTACACTGATTATCACATTAAACATTCCTGGTGCTACAGAAACAGCCTAAAAATAATAAGCTTGTATCTTCCCAATACAAATGAAACCCATTTGTACTACTAAGAGTGTAGCGGGCTCATTGTTTCACAGTAATGAAGCTTTCATCTCAAGAGATCCAATTCATAAAAAAATACTCGCCAAGGCTGTGCACATTTCCTTCCCCCACCACCTTTTACTGTCATTGACATTCCTTTAAGTTCAAACCCAATTCAGGATTAGGCCAGCAATTGAACTAAATCTGATTTCAGGGCACACTTTTGCCACCCCCAGGCAGGCAGCTCCGTACCCACCCCAGGCTGTGGATGCCTGGACCAATGCACCTTCCCCTGCTATAAATAGCTGCAGCCACCTTTGCTTGGTTTCCCAAAATAGCAGCACATTGCAAAGGAGATAGGAACAGCAAAGCACTGTACAGAAGCTCTTTTTTTTTTTAATAAATACGAATTTGTATCCAAACCCACCCAAAGCAGGCAATAATACAGGCAAGGAGATGCTGTCTGCAGGCAGGCACAGGGGAACTCACCAAAGGCTGCAGGCACCAGGTGAGGGGTGAGGAACAAGCAGGGTTTGGTGCTTTTCCACATCTCCCTGTGCCAAGCTCCAAGTCACAACAATGTGATTAAAAGGTATGACACAAAAATTGAGATCTATCCCTCCTAAAGGCTGCTCCAGAGCTTCAGTGGGGATGAAAGATCCACCTCCAGGTCTGTCCACCACCACCATGGGGCAGGACAGGGTCCAAGAGAGCTGCACAGTAGGACATGGCACCCAGGCGCTACCCTGATGCTCTGGTTCGGGGAGATGCACCTATCACTACCACCAGGCAAAACACAAACAAGCCTGTTTTTCCAGCTGTGCTCACAGAATGGCACCAGGTATGAGACCCTAACGCTCTTGGCCCTGACCTCCCCACATTGAGGGAGCCTGGAGAGGAAGCTGGCCAGGACACGCTACGCAGACATCCCTCCCATCAGGGGCTCTGTCAGCTTCTCCATTTCCTTCCCACCAAGATACACAGGTGCAGAGATCTGATAGCAGCAAAGGCTTTGCTCCTTCTTTCAAGCCTCAGAAAGAAAACTAAAGGGCAGGAAAGAGGCGGAGAAGAGGCTTCCCCTTGTATTTCCTCTTGGGCCTGAAACAGTAGCGCTAAGCCATGTGGCAGGTTTGGGAGACAGCAGGGGCTCACCTACCTTCCCACGGCTCAGCACCCACAGCAGCAGTGGGCGAGCAGGTCGGTGGAAGGATGAACGTCTCTCTCCCCTTTTCCCCCTGACTGAGGTGGTGAGAGTCAGATCTTGCTTATCCTGACCTTGATTATCTAAAAAAACCTCTCTTATCCAGTATGAGGTCATGTTCCTGACACGGGTCAATTGCATCAAAAATGAGCTTGATTATCTTAATCCTAATTTATCAGAACCACTTCATCATCACCCATATTACTTGGTAAATGGAACTTCGAGCACTTCAGGCTTTGCTGGCCAGGGCAGAGCATTTACACCCAAGCTTTTTCCTGCTAAGATCAGAACACCCCGAAACTACAGGTCTGAACTTGAGCAGGGCTGGATCAGGCCAACCCAAGCAGAGTACATGATCCTGGGTCTCTCCTGCCCAGACATTAGGGATGCCACACCACCTGTGGAACACAGATTTTGTCCAAAAACACCAAAGTCCACAATACCCAATAGCCTTACTGCCAGAGTTGCCTGCAGGAGCCTTCCTCTGGCTGCCGGGCGCTTCCCCAGCCGTGACTGAGCTTCAACAGCAAGCTCAAACACCTCTTGCAGGGATGGAATGCACCTCATAGGCCTGGGGTTTTGTTGCTGTTTGTTGTATTTATTCAGAGGAATCAGTGCTGTATTTATTCAGAGGAATCAGTGCCATAGGACAGAAGGGACATAAGGGCAATGACAAAATACAGAGGAAGGTGACATGCTTGGTGTCTCACTCCATCTTCTCTGTTGGACTCTGCTAAGAGCCACCCAAAGTCTGCTGGAAGGGTTTTGCATGAGAAATCTAGGAATGAGCTCTGATTCCTAATTTAGCTGGCAAAAGGAACTGAAAAGCAGCTCAGCGGTGCCCATTTAGAGTTGTCGGTCTGTCCCCTTCCCTACCCTGACGGACAGCAGCACTGTCCCACAGGCCCTGTATGCATGGGGATTCAGAGCTTCCTGGCTGGAGGTGCACACAACATGTGGAATGTGAACACCTGTTTCTAGCCCCATAGCATCACCTCATCTCTCTGTAACCCCAGGCAGCTCTCACCGCAGAGCTTCCCAGCCTCGGGCACTCATGGGTCAAACCCTTCTCACACTGACTTTTGGAACACAATCACCAGCTATTTCAAACATGAAGCATTCCTACCCTCACCTTGGATCAACTTTTCCAGCAATGCCAGTTCCTAGCAAAAAAAAAAAAAAAAACGAAACCAAACAAATCTTCAGCAAGCACCTTCCCCCTGAGTGAAGCAGTCGCCGCAGCACAGGCAGTGCCTTGTTGTGTGCTGGGGGGTCAGAGAGTAGGGGATCATTACCAGAGCAGGAGAGCTACGACACACTATCAAACACACCGGGCAGAAAGTCACCCTCTCTGAATCTTTGTAATTGGCAATCAGCCCCACACAAGGCCAGAAACCTGGCTTATTACAGCATGAACTGCTGAGCCCCTCGTTAGATGCCAACATCATCTCCGGTGGGATTATTTACCCTGCAGATGGGGTTACCAGCCCTGGAACAGCAAAAAGGATTTCTAGCAAAGATGGGGCAGCTAGGGCACACCTCCCACCCATGGGGCAATACCACACCGTTTCATGGAGATGCTGCTTCCCACACACATCAGAAAATATCCAATATAGCTGCATGCACACAAGGTGTTTGTTCTTATATAATGTATCTGTATGGTATCGCTCCTCTTTCTGCTTTCACTGTATTTTATCTTTAAATTGGGAGAGCTTTTTTGTAACAAATCAGAGAGGAACAGCTAGTTACCAAGGAGATTCTCTGATGAATCAGACTGACTGGTATAAGATCTAGACAGGCTGTAGCTTCTTAATTCGTGAGACCTCACATTTTAAACAGGGAGAAAAAAGATCCTATCGCAACCAACTGTGCACCACGCCAGTGAAAGCAGCTTTTATTTTTACCATAGGAGCAAATAGCAAGCACACAGCGTGGGAAAGCAGCGAGCAGCCTGAGACAAACAGGAGCGGCTCTCCGGCACGCTCCCGACTCAGAAAAGCAAATACCACCCAAGGACAAAGTGGTCCGATGGAGGTGACTGAGGGAAAGGCTGGGAAGCCCCTGATTTCACACCGGCATGTGCAAGGATACGCAGGGTTGAGCGAGCACCGGAGAAAGAGCTGCACGCCTGCTTCCACACAGCCCTGGCATTTCGGAAAGTGAAGGCTGCACAGCCAGGTGCTGGCTATGGGCTCGGCACAATAGCGGGACTGCCCCAACCCCAAGCTCGCTTTCCTGCCTGACTTCTGCGGTTTTCTTCTGAAGAGAAGGCGAGAGGGATGAGTTTTGCCAAGTGACAGTGAAGGCATCGGCTCCACACCGAGCATCCCACCCTTGCAGGGATGGCCATCATGCCGCGGAGGAGCCCAGGCAGCCAGGGACGTGCAGGCAGAACAGATGGGAAGAGGAGTTTTTATAAAGGTGGGAATAACAAGGAGCTTCATGAAATAAAGTTTGGAGAGAGAAAGCTCAGCTTTTGGGGGCTGACTTTATTCAGAGGGTCTTCACACCCACTTCCTTCTGGTGACTTGTTTCTGAATAATTACTGAACATTGGTGCTTTGCTTCTACTTAAAAACACAAAGTAATTAAAACTGCCTGGGAACTGTGAGAGCAGTGAGAAATATTTGGAGACTTCAAGAGACAAGATATACAGAAACCTCCTGCCTGTAGATAGGCTGTTTTCCCAAAGGTGGAAACTACAGAAGTATGTAGATGAGAGGGAAAATCTCCCTGTCAGATCCCATTGAAATCTCCATTTTGGGCTCGGCTGCTCCACTGCTGCTAAGGTAAACCTGATCCTTACCGGGGAGGCTGTAGGATGAGCCGAGGCATTCGGGATAGGGACGATGCAGAGAGCTTAGACGGTCTGCCATGAAGTATCAGAGAGTGAAGACTAAAGCGTCTGTTAAAATAAATTGCTGCTGCTCTTAGTGACTGCTAAGAGAAGTCACTTAGCAGGCTTTACTGCTAAGTGTACCCTGGAAAAATATTTCCTAGAGCAGTTCAGTCTGATGAGAGGCTGGCATGAGCCAGGCTTTAACCAAGGGCTGAAGTGAAGGATGTTTTACAGACAAAGTTTCAAGTGCTGTTTTATGATATAAATTATACTTATTCATCCAATGAATAAATTAGCTGTTGGTAGCATTTGTGAACAGGAGCCAGAGGCTTACAGTAATGTTTTAGTGATGCATATTGTAAAGTTATCATGGGGGGGACAACTTACTTCAATAGCCTGCGGGCTGCTCATTTGGAAAGCAAAATACTCCAGAATGCTGCGACAGACACTGAAAAGAGCACACAGCATAGGGAAAGAACACACTTGCTGGCAGCAAGCTGCTTTTGGCACTGCAAAAAAAAAAAAAAAAGTGACAGGAAATCCCAAGCTGCAGCTCACAGCCGGTGGGTAACTCACTGTCCATCCCCAATCCAGCTTCACACAGAGGGGCTCGCACAGCGCGCTTGCTGCACTTCCCAGCTGTGCCAGGCAAGTTGAAGGTGTAGCAACGGCAGATTAAAACAAGCTGCCAGCCTTCATGCACTTAATGGGCTATTGGGTCTTATTTCACTTCATATTTACAATCTTCATTCACTTCAGGGTGAAATTGAAGCCATTTATATGTTTGCAGTTAAAACCCAGAAGGGCTGAGGAAGCAGCCCCCACACAGGAGGTTCCCAGAGGCAGAGCACAAGCTCCAGGCACTCCCTTGCTCACAGACATCGTGCTGTGCACAACAGTGCTCTCTTCCTGCCTTGGGCTGATTTTAGATATCCATATTCCCCAGAATTTGGGGGAATTCAGAGTTTGTTTCTAAGTGTGTACAAGCAGCAGCTGCTAGAACAAGAGTTGTATCCTTACACAGTGCTTTCAACCCAAGAACAGCAAATGGGCCGGTTAGGGATTTACAAATGGGGAAACTGAGGCAGTGAGCATTTAAATAATTTGGATTAAAAACCTTTGCCTGAATAGAGTGTCCAGACAGGAACTCAGGTCTTCACTTCCACTGCTTTGCATTAATTATTAGTCTGGAAAGCCTTGAAAATTCATCACTTGTGACTTTTGCTGTGCAGCAAAGCTGTTCTGAACACAGGGACCAGCAGTAGCACAGCCAGTGTTGTGGGGTCCCCAGGCTGGAGAGGCATCTGCATTGTGCCTTTCCTCTACTTGTGAATTTTAACCTCAGTAAATGAGCAGGAGGTTGGCAATGGCTTTGGAGTTCGGTTTGTTGTCACGACCATTTATCTGTGTAAACACCTAGAATAAGGTCAAGGAAAGCTGTGGGGATTTGTGAGGAATATGAGCTGCCAGGTGGAGGGTGGCCTCTGCCAAACCATGGCACTTGACAGCACATCTGGTTCCTCAGTACTAAACTGGTGTTGGAATGGCGAGCAGTTTTGTTATAAAGCTAAAATACAAAAACTGATTAGTTTGCTCCAGACCTCTGCATGCATATATTCTTACATGGTGTTTCTGATAAATCAGTCATTCTTGGCACACACAGCGTCTGTTGTTGAGCGCAGAGTCCAGGCGCTGAGGAAACTTGTGAAACAGCCATACAGATTAGCTCTTGGTCATAATCCACTCAGTCCCACTTGAAATCCTGTCTTTGCCCAAGAGGGCTTTTTTTGCCTTGCTAGAAATCCCCTTGTTCACTAGCAGCCCTTTGGCAGGGCAGGTGGGTTTTTGCCTCAGAGGGATATTCTGTGCTGGCTTCAGCCATTGACTCCTCTTCTCCCCACCCAAAAAAAATGCTTAGATGGATCTCATGGGGTATTTCCCCTGCATCACTGACATGGTGCCCTGGCATTGCCTTCCTCAGCCAGTCACCCCAGGGGTTCTGAGGCTGCAGTGGGTTGAGTGAGCCAGGTTTGGGAGCAGGGCTCAGGACAAGCCCAGCCCCTTGCATGCCCTGGAAGGCAAAGCTCGGCACCAGCACAGCAGGGAGGCGCAGGATCCTTCCAGACAACCTTCTCCGAATGACCCAGATTGCATCAACGGGCTCTGGAGGGAGCCCGCAGCCGGTGCTCTTCAGATGGGAGCATAGGATTTGCAACATGGGGCCCAAGAGAGACAAGGAGCACAGCAATGGGAAAAGAAAGCAGGCAGCCTCAGCACCCTTCCCACCTTCAAAACTGGTAAATGTCTCTTATTTCATTTTCTACTCTTTTTCTTTTAAAGAAGCTAGGGAAGTCACCCCCTCTTGGTGCCACTTTGTGTGTTGGGAGACCCCGATGCTGAGGACTGATCCTTGCCTTCCAGGCTGGTTTTGAAAAGCCCAGAGGCAGCCTGGTAAACTGGAGTATTGCATGTGTCCAGAATGACCCAAAATTTCTCTTCTTTAAGTTTAAGGGCCATTGGGTAGATAAGTGTACGATAACCAAGTGCTGTATTTTGTGTCAGGAGAGGGGCAGTGGGAGCAAAGGAGCCTCCTGGATTTTGCATGCTTGTTCGGAGGCTGCAAACAAATATTGGTGCTTTTAATACCCCTCCAGGCAATGGGCAGGCAAAACCCCATCACTGAAGGGGTCTGTGTGAACCCCCCTGAGGTGATGTATGGGGCAACATGCCAGAAGTCCCCACTCCCATGAGAATCTCCCTTTGGGACGCTGCATCTCTGCAGTGCCTTCCAGGCTGAGCAATGCCTTCTGGCTCATATAATCTTGTTTAAATGCAACAAGCATCCTCCTCTGTGCAGGTGCAAGCCACAAGCACCATTATTCTGGGCATATAAGCCACTTACAGCAGCATTGCCTCTCTCTTAATGGAAGAGAGGCATCACAGCAGTAGCTACACTGTGGACCATTAATTTATACCAGGTGGCTCGACTCTAGGCTTTAATATGCATTTAACTGGAGGTCTACAGCAGAGATATTACCATGCAACTGTGGAAATGCACTTTTACAGGAATAGTTTTAGTGACAGTTGAACTCAGGGGCAAAACTCCCTCCAGCTTCCACATGGCCAGGGACTCACTTCTATGTGCCCAGGTACAGGTAAACACTGCTGGGTGGAATATTTGATTGTTTACAAAAGTATGAGGCAGTGTGATTTCACTAGGTGTTTCACCAGAAGCAAAGCAAGATGGAAAGCATGGAGTTACTCAGATAGTGAGTTAATTGTTGTTTATGTAAAGCTTTTACTTCAGTACAGAACTGAAAATCTGTGCTCCTGCTGCAGCCCCACAAACACTTGGATATTCTTTGCTGGGCTGGTCAAGATCAAGTTGACTTCACACCACACTCACCCTTCAAGCAAAGGCACATTCCTGCCATTTAGTGCTCAGAAATATCATTTCCCAGCTGCACTGCCAGGGGTGTGCAGGAGGAATAACGAGCCAAATTTCCACACAATGCCAGTCCATTTAACTCTCAATTTGCTCAGCAGAACCATGCCCATTTCTAAAAGAGGTCAGCTGCACCCCTCAGTTGGTAAGCTGGTCTTGCTAACTGATACACATCCAGCAGCGGTTTTATGCTCCTGCTAATATCAGTGGAGATTTTAAATTGCCTTTAATTAGAGCTTTGAAAGATCCCACTGTTTCTCAGCAATTAGCTTCTGTACTGGGTTTATTTGAATTGAACAGTAGCCCTCCACACTAGAGATGTGGCAAGCCTGGAAAAATGGCCATTTTTCACTCTGCTTCTAATTCTTAACTCTACTGCTGATGTGCAAAAGCTGGTGGGGAGACAAAATGTCTTGTACAAGGGAAGAATGAATGAAAATCTCAGAAATAGCTTAATTCCATCCATGTCCTACCTACACACTCACAGTTGGGCTTATTCTGCTTAAAACTGAAGTCTGTCTCCACTAATACACAGTTAATTAGCTCTGAGGGAAGCTGCATGGTTTTGACAAGCACTGGAAGTTTCAGAGGCAGGGGAGGATGATGGAAAGCATCCCGCTGCTGCCAGCAGATCCACTGGGTCTCAGCACTGCAGGCTGCCTCTCAGCAATTAGCAGGTCAGCATTAGGAGGCAAAGGTTGCTCCTGGATGGGATTTGCTGTCAGCACAAGGTCTTGGAGTGGAAGGAAATGACCTGTCCTTCCCCCTCACCCTGTCTCCAGCCCTCTCCCCTCCCACTCTCCACAACATGTCCATCCTTCAGCATCTCCCAGCTCTCTCATCCTTATTAGATTTCCTCTGTCCCACTCAGCTCTTACTCTCCCTCCCCAGTTGTCCTCAGGTCCAGATGCTACATCAAACACTGCAAACTGCCTTATCCCCCCCACCTCCACCATCCCTCTGCCCTTCACCTCATGGCCTCCCAGGCTCCTGCCCCTCTGCTTTGCCCCCACAACAGCTCTGGAGCTGTAGGGATGCAGTGCTGATCTGAGGGGTGATGTACTTTCAGCACCTTGAAACAAGCCTACAGCCAAGTTATTAAAGCCATTTAATACCACTTGTCTGACTGGTACTCAAGTTACACTACTTAAAATAATAGTGTTTCTCGCTAGTTACAGATAAAACAGACCCTTTTTAATCATTAAGATGTAGCCTGACATGCATTACAAGATATTAACAGCCCCATAAATGAAATAACAGATACAAGACCAAAAGCTAAGTCACAAGTGTTCTCGGATGCCTGCAGATTAATATCACCATAGGAGTATCCACCAAAGCTTTCCACCATTGTACAAGGCAGTTACAGCTCTGCCTTGTCTACAAAAGGCAAAAGCAGGGAAGGAAGGTGCAATACAAGTTGATGGAAAAACTAAAAACAACCTGGAAATTTTGATTCATTGCTTTCTGTTTCACTCAGTGGAAAAAAAGAGTCTCTTGTTGTGTCCATCTTTTACAGGGATTATAAAATTGATACTTTGAAAATGTTTTTTCTTCAGTGCTTTCTTCAAAGTATACATCCGCTCCTCATCTCATGGGCTCAGATTGTACTCTTGGTATTTTAATTGATTGCAACTTCCTGATCTATAAAAATAAGCAACACCATCAGCAAAACAGAAGCACAGGTGCTGCTAAAATGGCAATCACTCCTGAGGATCTAAGCCTGCAGTTACCCAGCCTGAAACCAGAAACCCACTGCCTCCCCCAGGCAGCACAGGTACTGATTTCCCTCCACTCAGAAAATCAAACAGGTGACCACAGAGCAATTGCTGACCCACCTGTATCCCTATCAAGTGCTGCAAGTGCTCAAGCAGCAGCACAGCTTTGCCTTAATGGCAAAAGCACACAGCTTGTTCTAACTCCACTCATGCCCACACTCAAGGATATAAAACGATCTTTAGAGTAGTCACTGCTTCAGGTGCATTGGTCTCCTTTGCATGAATATGAGGTGGTCAAAAGCTTCAGCTCCCATCCTTACTCCTGCAGTACAAATCAAGACTGTTTCATTTTATGCTGTTGAATCAAAAAGACCAGCAAGTGACCAGTGTCCAAGAAAGCGAGGCAAAAATTTTGAGCAGAAAAGCTCTACCAGAGTCCACCCTAACGAATCAGGTGTGTTTAATCCCTCTCCTTTTTATGCTTGCAACCACACTCTCAAACTCAGAAGCAGCAAATTCCATTATGGCTTTAGAAAGCCACAGCTGTTTTGGAGCCCTGCTCCTAGCCAAGTGGCCAGCATCTGCAGGGGGGACCATCACACCACACAAGCAGCAGCCATTCCAGACTGGTCATTTTTGCAGACACCTGATACAAGTACCCAGCCACAGTCGTAAGTCAACCAAACCATCTGCAGCTTCCACAGGCAAACTCATCACATGAGATGAATGCATCACTTGTTTTCCCCACAGTTAATGGCCATGAACCTGGAGGCTGAAATTTCAGTTCATGCCAAGGAATACAATGGTCACTAGCAGATTCAGCCCACAAATAACTAGAGAAGTCCTGACCTGTGTAATGGACCGAGGATAGAAGGAAGACTCATTTATTTCTCAATTGCCTGTAATCTCTCCAGAACTAGTGAAATTGTCTCCCTCTGATTTGTATTTAATAAGTTATCACTATAATCTAGCCCAGAACTCCTCCAGCGATGTGTCATTAGATCTACTGTCTGGTACTACAGACAGCTGCTCCCATCCCATAACATTGATTAGAGCACACACTTCAGCTAGAGGAGGTGACTTCAGAGCTTGAGCATCAAGCTGAGACCAACAAGGTGCTCAGGGTGAGCAGTTAACATCCCTAAAGCTCCTCTAGACAGTCCTGGAGATACAGCACTTACTGGAAGGACAGGCTGTTTATTTGGGAGTGGTAGGCAGGGGGAGAAAGGAAAGCAAGTCCCTCACCCTGATTGTAAGCATTAAAGACTGGGGCTCCCTGCTGTAGGGAGGTCAAACTATTCAAGAAACTGGCTGCAATCCAGCCCTCAAAAATGTTGTCAATGGCATGGTGTTAAGTGTTCCAGGGAAGAAGACATTACAGAAATATGGACTATCTATTATTGCTGCCAGTTTTATAGGGCAAGTGTCAGCGTAACAGTCAGAGCCTTGTACTTCCAATGCCAGTAGGAGATGGCAGCCCTGGAAAAGCAGGTCAGGCAGCTTGTGCTGGGCCCCAGGTGGGGACAGGATCACCATCAAGGGCTACAGGGACAAGACCTCTCCAATAATTCAGATCTATACCATTTTACACCTTCTCCAATTTTGCCTTTTCTTCCCCCACCTTTAACAGAAGCCTGTGGCCATGCCATGTTCACTCTACATCTTGATAACCAGGTTTGCATCTCCTCCCACCACCAAGCAGGTTACCACCAGCACTTGTCCCCTACAAAACACTGCAACAAAA
Source organism: Ardeotis arabs (assembly GCA_011801015.1). Classification (NCBI taxonomy): domain Eukaryota; kingdom Metazoa; phylum Chordata; class Aves; order Otidiformes; family Otididae; genus Ardeotis; species Ardeotis arabs. The sequence goes on along the minus strand of JAAGAY010013991.1, from coordinate 56,433 downwards.
GCTCCCTTTCCCAGGTTTTATTTTCCCAATTTCAGCTGGCTTGGTGCCCACACTCCTCTTCTCCTAAATTCACCCTGATGTTCCCCTAAGCTGCACCCCAGCATTGCCTCTCAGTGGCAATAGCAGCACTCAGGCTCTGTCTCATGCTACCAACCCATCCTCCCATCTAGTACAGGCAGCACCAATCAGCCTCCCTGAGGCCAGGTCTTATTACTAAGAATGGAATTTTCCAAATATTGACTCATTTTAGCCTAAATAATATAATTCTGATATCATTGCCTATGAAGCTGACTCTGTTTCTCCTTCTACAACACTTCAAAAGTGAGTTGGCTGCATCAAAGATATCTCATACAGTAGCAGCAGAAACAGGCTGTGTTTAGTATGGTCCATCAGCCAAACTAGAACTCTGAGACCCCTATTTGCTCTTGTCAGGCAGTGATAGGCATAAATCAATACACTCATTTCTGCACAGTTCTTCCATGACTGCATGTCCACACAAGGAGGAAAGCCATGCATTCAGCCTTACTGAACTACAGTTTAGGTTACAGTAAAGACAATGAAAGTGGCACCTCAATGCAGTACAACATACATACTTTACCCTAGAAGGCTGCAATACAAGAAGCAAAGACACTTTAAGAAACAATGCACAAATAAAAAGGAAATACTCCAGGCTACTGGACACAATACCTTGAATCCACAAACATCTTTCTCCTTTTCATGCAACTCCCAATTCTTTGGTCTAACTCCTCCAAAAAGCTGTTTTCTTCAAAATGCCTCAGCAAGAAACTCCACAAAACCATCCCAAACAAACCAGTCCCCACTGTTCCTGGGTGAACTATTTATCTGCTCTTAATCTAGCCTTGATCATGAGCACCTGGAACCAGCCAACACCCAGCAGAGCCTGGGCTGGTCGCTCTCAGTTGCTGGAGTTTCATTAACTTTAACAGATCTCTAATGACAATCAGCTGAGGACCCAGAATCTGCTTGCTTTATTTATTTATGGGCTCAGGCAATGTTTGGAGACAATGTAGTAGGGGGAAAAAAAAAAAAGGTTTTTTTTTTCTTCCCTATTAAGCCTGAAGTCAGAACAGTACCAAAAGTTTACTTCCTTGCAAGTGAAAGCCTCTGCTTTGTGATACATTGATTGTACCTCTGAAATGCCGGTAGGAGGTTTAGGATCCGCTTATTTAGCAGTAACTTTAAGGGACAGTAAGCGGCAGGCAGAGGATGTTTTGTGTGGCTAAGGAAACTGCCCCCATGATGCCTGTGTGCTCACCACAGCTGAGTCACTTGGGCTTTGCTTCTCAGAGTAAGAGGGAGTCATGGCTGGGGAGTAAGCTGCACAAACTTGCTAACATATGTCTTTATTGCGTACTTCCACTTGCAAGTCAAAATATACATTAGTATATTTTATAATAACAAATATATATAATAATAAAGAACACTAAATATATATATTTATATAATTTATATATGATTTTAGGCTATCATAAATTGTCAATATTATGGAGAGGCCCATTACAAGGCTTTCATTAACACTGAAAGACATTATATATTTGTACTCAAGGCTCCATCTGCATCATCACCCAAAAGCTTAGCTGAGCTTGCAGAGCCTCATAGATCTCCAGTGCGGCCTGGAGCTCTTCTGATTGATCATGGGGAGATATGGAGACCAGGAGCCTGAATTCTGCTACTTCTTGAAATTGAGGTCAAACGTTTGAGCTGGGCTGGGGCAGCTGGTATTTCCTACCCCAGTGTTTTCCTTTGGCAATCTCAGGGGTCTCTTACTTTGAGCAGTACCTGTTCAGTGTTGCCCTGGAATAAACCTGGAGTGGATCCCAGGGAGCTGGTAGCGTTTCTGCTGAAGTGAATGGTACATCAAGATGTACTGAAGAAATGAGCATTCAATGACTTGTTTAATTCTGCATGCCCTTCTGTAACGTGTTTCCACTACACTTTCAGACTTTAAGATTTTCCATCTGGCATTAATAGAAGAAAGTATCTAAGGGTTAAGAGCTTAAGCAACGGGGGTTATTTCTCATCTCTGCTACCTCACAGCATGGAGAAAGCTGGAAATGCCACACGACTCTTTCCTCCCCTGTTCCCTTGCTGGGGGCTTATTTTGTTTGCCCATGCAGGAGGAGCTGGACTGCCTATCTCTCTGTTTTGCTGGGGAGGGCTGAGTTCCTGCCGTGGAGCTCTAAAGCAGCCGGGGTTTAGGCTGCCTGGTCCCGTCTTGTTTGATTCCCCGTCTCACTGCTTTGGTAAGCAGTGCAGGCTGATCGTTCCATGGTGCCTTTCCTGAAGCAGATGGCTGCTTTCTTTTAGATCTTTCTTATTATGGAAGTTTGTAAGTGCCAAGGTAAGCATTTAACCCTTGAAGGCCTGCATTCAGCATGGGCGCCCCACCAGAGCATCTGCAGGAGCATTGCCATCACGCCGGAGCACTCAGCTTGGCAGATCACCATGTTTTTGAGTGACTTTAAGCAGTGGTTTTGTGGATCACACTTTCAGGGGCCTTTTGATACATGTCTGACTGTTTCCTTCAGGCAGGCTGCCTTGCAGCAAGTCCTCATCATTCATTTTAGAGGAGATATGTCAGGACCTGCATTACAGTCAGACTTTTTAGCACCCTCTGAGCCGCAAGGCTGGGCAGTGTCCTCTTCACACCTCTGCTCACCTCTCTGCTCTGCAGCAGCTGCCAGACCGGGAGGATGCTGGGTTGTGATTTAGTGGTGGATCTCAACAAATACAACAGGTGACTTAAAGGCAAGGGTCCTCCGGACCCCTACAGAGGATCTGCTAAGGATGTGTTGACTTTATCAACAATTTCTCTTCATATTTACCATATCCCCTACTGTCTTTTGTGCAAATATTGTGTTACTTTAGCCAACACCCACCATACCTCTTTTACCCTCAGTTTTATAGGAGTTTACCTATATGCTATATTAGATGCTTCCATTTGCTCATATAAGCTGCCATTTCTCAAAATATTGAAATATTAAGAGACATCTATATAAACATATCTCAAACATAAAAGAATGAGGTTTAATATTGCTTCTCACTGTTCTAACGGGAGGTTTGTTTTCTTTTAAAATAAAATAATTGTGGTTGCAATTTATCAGCCATGCAAAGGTAACAACCTTTTTATGTCCTGGATAGCAAACTTCCCTGCTAGGTGAGTGGTAGTACCACTTCAGGTGTAGCTACTGCATTGTGTGCTCTTGAGCTTGGGGTGTTTAGCCTCAGGATTCCCAGTTATTTTCCAAATTCTGTTTTAGTGTAAAGCTTGGAGGCTGAGATGAGTTAATATCCAAACCTACCTCTACTCTTGAGGCTGAAACATTCCAACATTACCTCCAAGCGGGATGTGATTCCATCTGGTGAACCTTGGCTCAGAAGACTGATAAATGTCTCTGTTGCTGCCAGCTGTGAAACGGCAGGGTGCCTGAGATGAGCATCCTCAGCATCCACCCCCGCAGGGTGTTTCTGGATCTAGACAAAAATTCATCAGCCTTTTGGGAGAGAAAAGAGTGTAAGGGTTAATAGCACAGCAATGCCGTGACCGTTCTGCCTCACATGACAGGAGTCTTGTGGGAATGCTGCTTTTGTGGGATTTTCATTATTTTCTTGGACCAATCTGCAGGAGAACAGCTAATCTTTTGTAATGTCAGCCACATATTGTCAGACAAGAACACGTAGAAATGGTTTATTTTAGATCCATCCAACAACCAGAACACACAGAGTAGCTTTGGATGCAGGGATTCAAAGCCATTTCCTCAAAGCCTTTCCCAAAATTTAACCCAAGAGCTTCAAACAAACATTTGACTTTATATCCGCTGATTATCTTTCTAATTGTTTGTAAAAAAAAAATAAAAATAAAAAAAGAATTCTGAACTAAGACTTGCTGAAGATTTAACAGCTTGGCATTTGAGCATCAGTGACTTTGCTTCACTGGATTTTGCCATCCACTCCATTAGTTAGAAATTAGCTCACATCACGCAGCTCCAGGGCCAGAGCTATATCGTGACGGGCCAACAGGCAGCATACGGTGACATTGGAAAAAGGCAGCGAAACATCCACATGTTGTTTGGCCACTGACTGCAGGTGTATGTGGCTCAGAGGGGAAACCTGTCGGAGCAAGCCCCTCTGTAGATCACATTATCAGTGCTGTAGCATCATGCAGCATGTCATGGGTTGCCTCCAGAACAGCCAAACTGAACCCTCAAAACAACCTAAAATGATTTGCAGGCTTTGTGCCTCCATTCTCCATAACCTGACTGGCTCTAAAGACAATTTCATTTGTTTCCAGACTGCCTTAAAAAACTCTTCACCTAGCTGTGACCTCAAATCCTTCTGCTCCAGACAGGGCTGAGAGAAGACTGCTCTTTAAGACTCCAGCACTCGTTAATTCTCTTAAAGAGATTACTCAAATCTCCTAAACAAATATCAGACTAGATTTTGGATTAAGCGTGGGTGCTAAAATGACCTTGCTGATAAAATCGGTATGATCTAACCTCATAAATCGGAGAGGGAAGCCTTGGATGTACTTTTAACTTGGTAGGTGCTGTCATGGTAAGTTATCAGACTGCTCTGCATCTCTGTTCCTCTATCTCTAAATATTCTTGCAATGTTCCTCGAGAATCAATAAAAAAAATGCCAGATCTTAATGGGAAAGACAATATACTGACAAAGTCATTGGGGCTACACACTATGGGCTATTTTCTTTTACTAGTGCTTGTTGCTTTTTCTGTTTCTCGTATTTGAGCTGTCTGGTTCGTTTTGGTGTTAGCGTGAGGCTGGTTTGCAGAGCAAGCCGACTCCTGTGTTAATCAAAGTGCCATTGTGCAGAAGTAGCTTCAGCTCAGCGTGTTTGGCAGGGTGCTCCGGTGCAGGTGCTGGGGCACGCTGGCGTACCCCGGGGTCCACCGCAAACCCATCTCCTCTGCCTGCCGCCCTTGGGTGATTTCCCGCTGTGCAGCTAATAGCCAGAGTTATTTACGCCCGGTGTCTATCTATGCCGCTTTCTTTGTGCCTCACTGGGTTTTCAGAAATAATTAACCCTGCAAAGACAGATGTGGGCTTTGGCCATGTAACCGGCCTTTTCTTAAGAACTAGGAGAGGTTTGCGTTAAGTGTTTTTGTCGTTGTGTTGTGGCCAGGAATGGAGCCCAGAAATTTTATCTGTGATAAGCATTTCACAAAAGAGAGATCATTAAGTCAAAACTGTATCGTTTTCAACCTACATGTCTTCTGCTGTTGTTTTGTTTCCATTCTTCTATAACCTCAGCAGATTTCCTTGCAAAATCTCTAGAGTCTCTAGTGGAAACAATTTCAAATTCAACAAGAATTCACAGACTATTTAAAAAAAAATAAAATCCTTGGAGGGCAAAGCCCATTGTGACTGAAGCACTTACATCTACTTTCAAATCTCTTTGCCCAAATTTCAGTTTAATTTGCTCATTTGCTTATTCTAATTTTCCAGTACTGTGCTTACAATATCTAACCAAATATCATTCATGTGGAAACACATTAGAATTCTGCAACAATCTGGAACTTCTGGCTTCAAAACTCTTATCAGCTTTCCTTCTCAACCATCAACACGTACTGGTGTGTTTGCCTTCCTCTCCCCAAAAGCATATTATTTGCGGTCACTGTTCCCTTCCTCAGCACCGTCTCCATTTCACTCTCACTGTTGTCCATTATGGCAAAAGTACCCTACTTCCACTAAACTCCAAGTGTATCTGGTGCAGAAATGTAACCTTTTCTGACAGATTTCTTCATATGCTATTATTTAGTTTTCCTTTGTTTTTGAATAATTTAATATATTTTTACAAATAACGTTGACACTGTGATGTGCTGTGGATAGAAATAGCAAATAATTGTACTGTGACAAAATATTGGGAATAGTGGAATGTGTGCACAGCAATCACAACTGATAAACTGTGCATTATGCACTCTTGACTTCTGACAAAAAGGAAGAGCAATCCGATTTTGTTCTGATAGTGAGGGCTGCTATTTGAACAGGCAGATCCAAAGACAACATCCCCATCACACTGTCTTGGGTTCCTCTGTCCTGGATGGAGCGGGGCTGGGTCTCACTTCTGTGCAGGGAATGCCACATAGAGGGGCACGGTGCATTCAGTCTTCTCTGATCCCAGCTGGGATCACAGGGATAAAAGTGTCCATAAGGACCTCAGGCTGAGGCTGGAAGTGCATCTCCAGATGAGGCAGCTGAAAGTTCCTTTGTACTCCTTAGTGCTGGCTCCCTTCCCTCCACAGCCGTCTCCTTCGCTCCCTTCGGGGGGTTGTATTTCTGTGAGCTAATTTAAGAAGAAAAGCCTTTTAAATCCGGTATCTTACAGGCTCAAAGTATGGATATTTTTTGTTTTGCAAAAAATATGAATATTAAGCTCTTTAGGCAGGGACTTTGTCTTCCAACATCTTTTCAAAGCTCTTAGCATGCTGCGGCTATGACAGGTGTAAATACTACAGACAATATAATACAGTTCAGACGTCGGACATCTGTTTCATTAGGAACGAGCTCACGAAGTGTATCTGTATGTAACGACAGAAGAGGCTCAGGTATGAGGAGGGCTTCGCAAGAAGTCAGTGCTGGGCCTTGCCCTGGAAGAGCTTGGGGTCAAGAACTTATTTTGATTTAGGTTTCTCAGTAATTCACAAGGCTCTTCTTGTTTTGCTTCCACCGGTAAAAAAGGGACACTCTGCTCAAGGAACAAAAACACAGTTTAGCATAAAGAGCACTCATTTGAGAAGTGGACAAGAGCTGTTTAATCCTGCAAGATAATGGTATGTAGTAGTTCAAGGCAGAAAGCGAGAATGAATTCCCTAACCAGCTGAAGGCAAACAGGTAAAAATGACTTAAGAAAGAAAAATCCTTGTAGAAAATATATTATTAACTGAAAAAGTAATTTAACAGAATAGTAATGTTCTCATACCACTAGGCAAATCTAATACCAAGTCTGCAAATCTAATAAGATCTCTGCAGAAGCAGAGAAGTTCAATCTGAAGTGCACTCTTTTGAGGCCAAGGCCAGTGCCCATTAAGTACAATAGAAACACTTTGTCAGCTTCAATACAAGCTGGATCAGGCCTCCACCGGATTTGGGTTGTTGGTGGCTGTTATTGTCTCTACAGAATATTCCACTCAAACTCACTACGGCGATTAAAGTAACATCTAATTTCCACAACAATACAAGCAAATTCTCAATATGCGCTGCTCTCGAATGTAGAGCACAGGAGGCACTGCTGTGTTTGCGCCAGAGCCATTTCCTCTATTAAACAAGAACCAAATTAGCCCAGAAAAATCACAATGAGTGAGAGGCAAACTTAAGATTTTCTTAAATGAGGTATAATCAGTAGGCAGACCCCACACAAGAATCTTAGGCTCATCCTCTGCAGGACCCATCAATAGCCAACAACAGACATGCTGCTCCTCTTGCACCGATTATGCCATTGTGTTGCCAGCCATTGTATTTCTCATTTTGCTGATGGCCTGTTCATTGTACTTCAGCTACTTTATTGTACACATCAGCTGGAAGTGACCAGCTTCATTATCCATAGCTCCTGAAGGCTCCATGCCATAATCCATGTGGAATTCAGGAGGCTTCAATGTACGTGGAAAGGGCTGGCCATGCAATGGTATTTCATACAACGCCACTGCTGTGCGCCCGGCTATCTCAGTCCATCACTTTTTAAAGGTCCCAGCAATGTCTCCCAGTTGAGTGTTCCATTAACTTTTTCACCCCTTATTTCTTAAAAAACCCAGAAGTAATCTTAAGCCCCCTTATCTTGCTACACTATTATCTTGCTATGTTCCTGGTGGCTTCACGCAGAGATTTTGTGGAACTATGTTTTTTCGCTTAGCCCAAAATTGGCTTGGAGGAAGACAGTGCAAAGAGGTCTTTCCTTGAGCAAGCTAGAAATAGAAATGAAAGTCATAGTTTGTGTCTGATTTGAGTTCAGATCAGATTAGGGGAAGGTTTGTTTTACTGCCATTTAAGTGAAGGGAGCATCTCTCATTTGAGATGGGAGATTGATTCCTATTAGATCCTCCCTTTAGATTAGTCCCTTGGAGGAGCCCAGGATGATCCACACACCCTTGCCTGCTGGGACAGCAATTAACCCAGCCCTGTCAACTCTGGAAAGAGTGTCATCATGTCAGTCATGTCCTTCCCCCTGATAAACTGAGGATGTCTGCAATGGAAAAAGGAGGTGTAAGATTGGCAACTGCTTAAATACAACTGGCCAGCAAGAAACGGTACAAAATCCACTTACTTTAGCATGGGATTGAAGTAACTTTATGCATCATACATTTGTGATAGCTGGCTACATTAATAAGTTCAGTACAGAAGCTTTCAAGTTCGAAGCAAGCCTCTCAGTCTATTGCTTCAGAAAGAGCAGTCCGAAAGCTATTGATCTATTTATACAGATAAGCACCCAACAGAGTTATCGGAATCAATGCAAACACTCAGAAAAAGATTCAATATAAATAACAATAAATAAGTAAAGACTCAGGAAATAGAAATGCACAATTCAAAACTAATTGAAATGCTGACCCCAAGAATAGCTGTTTATGTGGATTTCTGCAAAGGCAATTCCGAGAAAGGGAAAAAGAGTGCAAAAAGTGAATGGATAATTTCAGAGGTAGCAGACGAGAACAGACAAGCAGCATCCATCTCAAGGAGATGGGCAAGGGCTAGAGAGTGGTGGAAGCAACACTGGATTTTTTTTTTTTTTTTAAATATGTGAATTTAATGACTTTGTACAAAACACGATCTGAGCACTGTTATTGAAATCAACCCAGGGGAGAGTACAGGAGGAGCGCAGGTATCCCTATACATGTGTTTTCCATGGTTGGGACAGTCTGATTTTTCATCCATGTTCTTTTTTGAAGTCAAGAGAAGTTTTGACATGAACGCTGTTTGTTGGGTTTGCTGAGCCATTTTTCTTCTGCCTTGGTTGCCTCTGAAGCTGGAATGGGATGGGATGAAACATGATGGGATGGGCCAGCCACCATCAGCAGTCTTTCAAAGTACCTATCAGCCAGTTCATCAGTTCAAGATTTAGGCTGATGACCATATGGTAGGCTTTGGGTCATGCCTATCCTACACTGTACTGTGGACAGCCTATCTTGAAAATATTATTTAAATTCTTCTTCGAGGCCTAATGAAGACCAAGAGCCCCAACTGCTCAGTGCTGGGTACAGCAGTAAAGAAAGGCCAGCTCCAGCCCTGCACAGCTCACAACACACTCTAGTTTCATTTCAGCCAAAAGTATAAAGGCAGGTTCAGACCAAGTGCTGCCTCGCTCACTTCAGTGCTCTACAACTTACCCTACAAAGTAAATCCTAGTTGTGAACAGCCATGCTTTGCTTGGCTTTAAATGAGGAATGACAACAGCCCAGTATTCTGGGGAGAAAAGGTCACAAGACATGCACAATTTCATCTCATCCACTTTAGTGTACATGAAAATATTAAGAGCTTGCAAAAAATTGCAATAATTATTGTCTGAAAAAAAAAATCCAAATAGGAAAGAAGATGATCAGGAAGTCACCTCAGGTTACTGAGCATAAGATTTAAAAGAAACAATTAAAAAAGTACTTTCACAGAAAACATAGGTAAATTATGGAGCTTTTCAGAAGACCCAGTGAAGGTGACAATAGGAGATGGCTTGGGACACAGGTTAGACTAGGTCTGAAACCTGCCAACCACAAGATCCCAGGAGGGAGCATGAGGTCTCACAGACTGGTCACAGCACCCATTGCGGCTTGGTGCAGGTCCATCTGTACCTGCTGTTCCTCACATCCATCCCAAGCACCCATCAGGGTGCACCAATGGGGTGGACCTGGACTCTCATCCAGCACCGCTGCTCCTTAAATACCTTCCAGGAGGGAGAAGCACAGGGCAGGTCACAAGCTGAGGTAATTCAGCTCCACTGGAATCAAAATGGATATCAGGATGCAGCTGAAGGACTGCTGAACTCAGTGCTGGAGGGAGGGAAAACTGTTGAGTTTCATACGTGGTCCAAAGGACACCGAGGGGAAGAGAGACACAGAGAGAGGTTAAAATTTTTAAAGTATTTTGATGAAAAAATAAGATGTTGTCAAAAAGTTAACCAGAAGCCAAGATTTAGCCAGATCTGCTCTTTTTTAACCTTCAGCGTGAACTAAGGTCTCAGCCTTTCTATTCTTGGTAACAGCTGATGAACGCAGTGTAACAAGGTATTAATAAACATCTGCCCAGCTCTTAGATTATTATAGGGAAGAATTGATGGAGGTCTTAGCACGTTCATATTTTCTAATTATGGCAGATTATTTATAGAAATAATAGGGAGAATGGAAATTGTCACCGACACCGTGTCAATATACGTAATGACATCCAATCGTTTAATCTCATTACATTTGGCGAAGGAGTCATATCAATGAAGTTCAGTGGTTGGTACCTACTTCATGTTAGAAAGCTATTAAGATTAATATTTTTTTCAATGAATAATAAGTCATCTCTGACATCCCTGTTCCTATGCCTCTGACCCTGAGAGGAACAGGGCTGGGAGGCAAAGCTTTCCACCAGGAGAGGTGAAGAACCCCTAGCGTAGCTGTCTACTTTTCATGCTTATTTCTGGACATTCCTTGCTTCCAGTCCCTGAAGCACCTAAAATAATAAAATAACACCCAGATGGAAGCCAGTGCCATATTTCGTTTGTCACCAGCCATGGCTAAGCTGGCTCATGCGTCAGCTCTGCTTCACGCAGTGCTCTCCTCGCCACCACGATAAAGCATCGCCAGTGCTTCTGCAGGAACAATATCATGCTATACCACCGAGATAAATAAAGCCCAATTTTAAACCTTGATATGTTTACACTTCCTAAGAGAGGGGGAAAGGCCTATAAAACTCCCACTAAAGGAGACCTGGCTGTTCAGATCATTGGCAGCTTATTAGGTAAACCCTGAAGCCAGCTTTTATTGGGAGGTGCCAGCATTGGTGTTAGAGAGCTGCTGGGGTTTGAGCAGAATTTGGACCAGCTGTGACTGTTTCTCAAGGTTTTAAAATACATTCCGTAATGTTCAGTTCAGGCAGGCAGCTAGGGAAGTTTGGATCTTTTCTCCCAGAAGCAGAGAAAAATAAAATGGGGCTACAATTACAGTGACAGATGGTCTGTTACACACAGAGCATTGCTAGTAATTTTGCTCCTTGCACATTGAAGAATGAGATCTGGAGTGATGCTGAAAAGCCAAGAAAGTCCTGTGGTTCTCTCCTGTTCTTCTAAAATGTGTTTCCTAATACATGCTGATCTTCCAAAGCTATCAGTCTGAATTAATGAAAACAGAGCAAGGAAATGTTACTATTTCTATTAATTATAGAGGCAGGTTTGTGCAATAAACAGAATTCATGTCCCTACAGTGCTGCCTAAGTACCTATAATTCAGCTCCTCCACTCACAACTGCAGCGTCTTCTTCACATTGTTTTACAAATTAGCAAACCTGAAATCAGCAGCCATGTGCAGTGTTATAACGTTTAGTGTAACTACGGGGGATTTGATCTGTTGAAATCCACAGGTGGTCTTCCAGTGCTGCTCTTCACTACAGTTGAGTTACAGCTCCCAAATGAAGTACTCCTAGATCAGCTCCATGTTTTCAATGGAAGTGAAAATACAGATGCTTAGGAAATACTGTCAGTTACTTATTGCAGCTGCTGGTACTCTTCCAAACACTGCCAAGCTTGCACCTGGGGCTATGCTCTTGTAGAGATGAGCAGAAAGGGGGGCCTGGGCCCCCCCTGAAGCCAACTGGGCTTTACAGGTCAGTCATTTATTGCACGGTACAGGGAGTAAGAACACACACGGGGATATCTTTGCTCAGTGGCCAATGTCCAATACTTGCATACCCCACTGAATTAATTTTGTGCATCAAAACCTGCAGAAACAGAACTGGGTGTGCTGCCTGCTGGTCAGTCCTTCCTCTCCCACCACCTTAACGCCAGCATTGGCCTCCTGTGGTAGGCTTGGCAGTGGCAATGAGCTGGGTGAGCATATTCTGTCACCCTGTGGTCACCTTCATGTCAGATGAAGGCTGGGAGTAGGAAGTCCCAGAAGGAGCTAACTGATGAAGGCTGCAGCAGCAGTGAAGGAAGTAAGAGTTTTCAGGGTGGTGGCAGAAGAAAAGCAAAATTCCTGAGGGCATAATGGGAAGCTGGAAAAGCACAGAGGTCATTTGTGTTCCACTCCAGCTTCCCACCCTCCAGATTAAATAAACATTGCTTTTCTCTGCGCCTGAGTGCGAGGAAGCAAATTGCCGATTCCCAGTTGGTAAACACATTTGTTAGCAGGGCTCCCACTGTGAGCTCAGAACTTTGTACTAGCAAACTGGTCTGACTGGGGAGCGCTCTGGCAACTGAAATACTCCAGTAGCAACGTTTCCCAGTAGCTGTAAGGCACCAATAGCAGATCACTTTTGACGGTAACATGTTCTGGTAGCAAACGACTCCGCCAGGATAAAGAAAAAAAAAAGAAAAGGCGCTTCCTTGGCTATAGTGCAAAAGGTTGATTTTCCCTGTACTTATAGATCCACTACTAGCAGTGCTGCTGGTGTTACAGATTAAGGATCTGACTCAGGCATTTGCGTGGAAAGGCGAAAAAATACTTGACTTTGATTGAATATTGGTCTTGAATTTCCGTTGTGGCAAAAGGTAAAAACAAATACAAACAGTATGAAGAAATAAAAAAAATACTATTGGACAAAATGTTCCACATCGTCCTTTAAATCTTTACAGATACTGACAAATCTGTTGGGGTTTTTTTTGTTGCTTGCATGAATGTCAAAATTCATTTTTTGATCATTCCTTCAACAGGGATTATATTTGGATACTGAACCTCCTGCCAGTTTAAGGAGAGTATTTCTTAAATTACATCCAACATTAGTCCAGCTGCTAGGATTCCCCAAGGGACCACAGCAAACTGAAGAAATGCCTTTGCTCTGGCACTGACAGGTTCTGTGGCATTGCCCTACCCCTTCGCTTGCTTGTGCATCTGGCTTCTGACCTCACTGGTGTAAATAAGACGAGAATCAAGTACTCGGTCTCTTCTGAAGTACGTATCAAAGAGCATTGAAGTGATAGGATTCATTAAGTTTGTACATGAGCTTTAAATGGAAAAAAAAAAAAAAACTGAGCTGGGGAACTGACGACAGCATTTCCAGTGTAAGGAAGAAGAACAGGTGGGGGTGAAAGTTATATTTTACACCCTATGAAATAAAAATGCAGTCTGTACTACAGCAGCCTCTAACAGTATTTTCTGTAATTGAATTACTACTATCAAATTAAAATGGAAGGAAAGCCTTCTGAACACATTAGGAGGAAGGCTACCAGCTTTTATGTACCTACTACACTGTATTGCAGCAAGAGGCACACAAGTGTTACAACAGGGCCAGCCCAAGCCACCTGCCTGGTGTGAGCTGGTGCCTTCACGAGATTTCCCACAGGTACGTTTGCTTAAACTGGACAAAATACATAATGAAAAATTCAAATCCCACCTTTTGGTTGCAAGATAGGATCTTGAGAATATCTGCATACGAGAAGCACTTTTGGTTAAACTTACCTTAGCAGCCTCCTCAGTCACAAACTGTGCTGTAAAGCACCTTTATAATGAGCTACGCACCCGCTGTGTCCCATGGGATGTGGAAATGGCCTTCGAGATTTCAAGGTCAGCGTGAAAACACAGCTTTTCTGCATTTTGATTTGCATGTAATTCACGTGATTATTGGGGCTCAGGGATTCCTAAGAGAGACAGAGGCAAGAAGAGCTTTCACAAAAGCATTAAAAAGGGTGAAAATTAACAGGCAGTTGTTAAACTGCCCTAAAAAGCAGAGAATACAGACATAACCCACATGTCCTGATTTTCAGTGTCTATTGCCTTTTGTTGTTGGGAAGAAGGTGGGTGGAGGCTGGCCAAACAATGGATACTTTATAGAAAAAGACCAGAGAAGGTAAGATGGTGCAGGCTATAGCTGGTGGTAATTATCTGAAGAAATCCCATCTACGTGGCACTCAAGGGTAGGATCGAGCTCGAGCTCTCTGGGCAGGCCTCTAGCATGTCTTCAATGGACATTTTAGCAGCCAGAATCTGCTTTTAATCTCTCCTGTGACATTTGGTGCATTAAGACACTGAATTTTGTCTTGATATCCAAGACAGAGGTAGGACTCTCATCTGACAGTCACTCCTCGATGATGAGCAGTTTTGTGCCTACGGCTGATGAACCGCTTCCCAATTTGTGAAGTCCTTCTCTTCCCCAGCAGCAGGGCAGAGGAGCAGGGAGGTGAATGGCCACTGAAATAATAGGATTTGCAGAGTTTAGGGACATGAGACAGGACCTCTCCTGGACCTGCAGCCTGCCCTGGTCATCAAAAGCCAGACCACTGGGCACCTGGTCAGGCAAACCTGCCTGTTTGGGAGAAGATGTCCAGCCACTGACTTTGCTAGAAAGGCAATTCTTGCACTTGAACTTCTGTACCGAGATGGGTATCTTCCAGGAGCTACTACAAAATAACTTCCTACAAATGGCTCAGCAGCCGAAAATCTATTTCTGCATCCTGACGATTTCAGTGTGTTGCCAGCACACGGTTTTGCTGCCACCGGTTCCTTAAGGCAGTTTTGCCCGGCACTGTTGAAAAGGAAAACATACACCATGCCCTGGGGGAAATGAAGCATGGAAGTCCTGTTATCACTGACAGAAGTTTTGCCTCTAATTCCCCTTCTGCTCTTCTGAATGTTAACCTACAGTCTTGGCACATAAGCTTAAGTGATACACGGGGATTCCAAACAGAAAGCAACAAAATATGAGTCAGATAGGCTGGTGGTGTCTGCAAAAATGTGGTGTGGGTGCTCATGTTTCAAGAAAGGGAAATTATAGGACAAAATAATGTTGTTATGTTATGTTGATTGAAAATGCTAGCACAGAATAGGATGAAGTAATGGGTCAAAAACAGATTTATTTATTTATTTGATCTTTAATCCATATGGGATCCTGCACAGCTCCTCCTTCCTATTCTTATTGCTATTTGTGTTTAGCAGCTGAGTAAAATAGCACACGAGGCAAGAAATCTGAGAAGAGAGTAATAATGTGATGCAGTGTTAACTTGCTGCTCTTGGAAACAGCAAGTTTAACATCTTGGTTAAATAAAAGCTTAGTCCCAGTACTAAGCCAAGTAATCATGATTAGGGAGAGAAAGAGACATTCACCTCCTTGGAAACTCAATAATCTTCAACAGTAATAGCACTGCAGTGACATTGTTCGAAGCTGGACGCTTGCTGTAATTAATATAGGTTATTGCCACATGAGGAATGGAAACGTCTGTGCCTGCCTCTACCATTGTTTTAATTTCTAGACCAGTTTTGAGACCAAAGTACATTGGGTTTTTGTTTCATGGACATGGCCCCTTCACTGTTCAGAGTGCTCTGCTGGCCTCAGAGGACTTCAGAGATTTTGTTCTCTTTGTTGGTTCAAAATTGCACAGAGGGCATATGTGCACTGTTCGCTCATACAGAGACTTTGCTTTTGTTCTTTCTCATTATCTTTTTTCCTGACTCTTAAGAAAAATAGGGTTTATGCTAAAAAGTATGTTACAAGAACACATCCATGAAGAGATTCATGAGCTCTCAAGCTATTGGTTTTCTAAGGAGGCCAAATCTGCATCTGTATCATCCAGTGTATCATGCACTGAACTCATCCACAAGGCAGGTGATTTAGTGCTTACGCTGATTTTTAACCTAATAGAGTGGTGTAGAACTGTAGTAAGCCTGGCTCATCAGCCTCATCTCAGAAGTCATTTGACTCATTGACTCCACCAAATTTCCCATCCACTTCATACTGCTGCTTCTGTAGATTTCATTACTACCTTTCTGCAATATGCAGCCGTTCCTACTCTCTCTTGTATGTGCGTATGACTATTATCTTTTATGTTGTGTTCCCTGTCTTTCTAATACTCTGCCTTATTGTAATGCACTTCATTTCTTACTTTCTCCCACTCTTGCTCATCAGACTGGATTTGATGTGTCCTAACTACAAATGAATGCATTAGAAATGCTTCCTTCTTCTTATGCTGGTAATTGTTCTCTGGGTCATGCACCTTCCCTGTAGGAATTAGGATTTTGCATTGCTTTTCCAGTCATGCAGTAGGTTTGTGTCCCTAATATGTGGCTTGGTGATCTTTACCAGTGGACAAAGCAAACAGGGAGCTCCAGAGAGCACATGCATGAGTTCAACGGTCCCTGGAGGTGCACCTATATTGCACACAATTTAGACTGAAGAGCCAATAGGCAACTACCTCTACAGAATTACATTAAAAAAAAAAAAAAGGACACTTAAAATATTCAATTCTGTGAAAATTACATGAAATGTATGCAGAAAAAAAAAGTCTGGCTTTCTACAGCACTTGGGCACAAAATTCTGGTTTGACACAACAGTTGATCATAGTCAACTAAGAGGGCTACAGATGGTGAAGTCTGTGTCCTGAAAGGATAAGCATTAACACTGCAGAGTGTTAATGCTGCAAAATTTATCCTTTTGTAACAAGACAAAGAGCAAAGATGCTCATGGGATCCAAACTGGGTCTTTGCTTTTACCACAGAGGTGCTTATTTCACAGCTCCGCACCTCAGTCGTATCAGTAGGATGGACATATTATACCTGTCTTTCCTCATCAATCCCATTTCTGAGTTTCAAGGGAGGCAATTAATCTCTACTCAGTGTCTGTCATAACCAGATTCATGAACTGATGTGGTCGGTACTATTCACAACCTGTCTGTAGACATCGCTCTGGGTTTGGAGGTCTTCCAGAAGATCCAAGGGACTGGTCATGAGGGAAACATGACCATCGGGCAGCTGGAGTCCTGAGCTCACACTCCTCGTTCTGGCATAAGCCAGCAGGTTTCATGTAACGTCTTTCATTGACAGCTGGGGAAACTCAACCACACGTCATTAAGTAACTTGCTTGAACTGCCAGGTCACACTGGCAGGCCTGATCCAGCGCTCCTGTTCCTCTTCCCTGGCCGCTGTTTTAGATCAGATCTTTTCCTAACTTACCCACACGACCCAGTGCAAAAGCAGTTGCCTGCAATGCCAAAGTACCTTTACACCAATACCAGAAGCAGGAAGCCAGTCTGCTTACTGGGGGAGCTGTGCAGGCTGGTGGACCTGAGCACTGGTCTGAACTGGGGATGAAGCCAGTGAAGAGCTTGCACAAATCACCTCATTGCTCTGTGCCTCAGTGTCGCACCTGCACTTTTGCGGTAATAACAAACATGTCTGGGTAACGGTCTTTAGTGAGATGTGACACGTGAAACCTCAGCAGCGGTCTAGTGCCCGTGCTGGCTGCCCACCCGTTAGCAGTGCACGCATTCGGCCAGCTGTGGTCTGCTAGATCCTTGTAAAAATTAACGAGCAGACTAAATGCAGACTGCTGTGTTTTGCCACAGAAAATAAAGTCAAACAACAGCTAAAATTTGGGAAGGGAGGGGGAAAAAGGGAGCAGAAAAGGCAGACCAAAGGCAACATAAGAGTTGTATTTATTTTTTAATCCCATCTCTTTTAGTGTCTGTGATGAGCGCTGTAACTAAAGGAATCTAACTGAATTAGAATTTCAATATGTCCTGAGCAGATTGGAGCTGTTTCCATTCATGAGCAGCACGTCCCAGCTGTAATTGCCTGCCTGCTTATCCACACAGCCCTTCACAGCTAATCCAAATGTGGACTCAAAAATAAATAGTGCCAGAGCATTTGGTCCCCGCTGGGCAGTAGTTTTAGCTCGCCTCTGCCTTTGCTTTGTTCCAGCTGGTGCTCTCCATGGCACGGGGACTGACTCAGAGGAGAGAAAAGATGATTGACCCGCTCAAGGAATTAGGTGGGGGAAAAACCGCTCCCGCCATATCTGCCCTGGCTGTTTGTGCTTTTCCTCTGGGTGCTGCTCTGCGTCTGTTTATCTTTCTCTGCTCTCACCTCTCTCCCCAGCCACACTGCTCCTGTGATCTGCTGCTTCTCAGTGGCTTCCCTAAGGGCTGCTGGTGCCCTCACTGTCCCTAGCAGAGCATCACTCTTCCTCTCCCTGTGCTCCCACCTGCAAACACACCATCAGGGTTTTAGCACTGCTTTCCTGAAATGAAATGCTCTCTTCAGGGATGTTTAAAAGCCGTGTACTTCTGAGATCAGGCCTTCTCTGGAGGGGTGTAAAGCTGAGGCACAAAGCTGGAGCTGGAGGGGATGTCCCCATGGATGGGATTTGGTGCTTCCCCAAAGCAAGGCTCTGCCTTTGCTCTCTAACTTGGGAAAATGTATGTGTCTTGGCTCTCCTCCCTCCTCTCTGGGTGGAAGGTGCTTGTCCACCATCTTTTAGGCTGTTTTCTCCTCTACATCCATCACAGACTTCCTGGAAGACTTTGTCCAAGTCTCAGCAGCCTCTGTGCCTCTGTTCATCACCTGTGCCAGCACTCTGTTACTTCACAGTTTGGGGTGTAAATCCTTGAGATTTGGGGTGTAATGCCTTGAGGTGTAATGCCTTGAGATGACAGTGGTGCAAGGACATATGAGTCAAGTCAGAACCCCTTCACTTCAGCGTAGTCAGAGATGTCTAGCTCCCACTATGCTACCAATTATTCTGAAAAATAGTCTTTTTAGTATTCAAAAGAGCCTCCTTTAAGATCTAATCAAGTGGGTACCCACAAAATCTCAGCTGGGGAGAAGGTCATTCCCTCTTGATGGCCATCAAAGAGATGGACTTCAACGTGGAGCTAGAGGTGGAAACACCTCCCAGCCTCGGGAGTGGAGGAGCAATGCAGCAGTGATCATCCACTTTGTCTCCTTTCTCTCACTGTCTCTCTGTCTCCCATTGGGTTTATCACGGCATGATCGCAAGACACAGAGCATCTTCACTGCCACCCATGTGCTTTTAGGCAGCCAGCCCACTCCAGGGCCATATAGCTTTTCTGGTGCAGCACAGTACCTAAGGTGATATACCCTTCTGCAATTACAGAGAAGAGTGCTAAGATTTAAGGGAGAGCATCAACAGAGATAGTGCAGCATTTTCACTGCCTTCATTCTCACCCCCAGGATCCTTCCTCATCTGTGTAATGCTACCTGGTCTTTGGCAGAGCAGATCTCTCCGTAAAACTCTCTTGGCTCAATTGACATGCAGCATGTTGGGGGTGGGGGGCAGGGTGACCCAGTGGTTGCCACTGCTGCCCTCCCAAAGCCAGCCCATTTTCCAGGGGTTGTGCCCTTCTCCAAAGCCAGAGAGCTGCTGAGATGATGAATATAGTGCTTGTCCAATGTGTCACTTGCTACATAAATTCAAATTCAGCACAGAAAGATAAAAACATTTGCAGAGTCCTGACAGGCAAAGGGGACAATTATCCTCAGCTGTTTCTCACAAATGTTGGTCTTTGGTGACGGCAACGTGCCAAGACAGGCATTGGCTCGTGCTTGGATTGCAAACTTGGCCACACCAAAACGTGAGGATGGTAATAAGGGCTGGCTCTTCACTAGATACTACCTGGATGTGGCCTGGAAATGTCCTCTGCCAGGTACAGTGATGGAACTAGCACATCCTATGAGGACGCTGAGACCATATTGTCAGACTGCTTCGAGGTGGCCAGAAGGTCACCAAAGAAGAGAAGCTGGGACACTCTTTCTTGTGATGACAGACAGTAGCTCCCTCCTTTGTAGCTGACCTGGGGACACAGGAATTTCTTCAAAAAGTTACTGTTTCAATCAGATAAATCAGAATAATTCAGACTAATATTATGCAGCCAGGCTGAGCAAAATAAGTCATCATGGGGATAATAAAGTATAGGATGAAGTATCGTTGAAAAAAAAAAGAAAATAAAAGAAAAAGCAGAGAAGGAAGTTAAAGTTAAAAGGATTAGGAAGAATAAAGACTACAAAGTCTACAACCTCACTGTGTGGGCTACTCAGATTTGTACTAGGCAGGTTGCTCTTGGGAAAGAGGAAGCCTAGGGGTGACAGACATCATTAAATGGCAAGGCTTGAAAGTTTTTGCAAAACACAGAAAGCCAGCACTGGATTAAAAATGTCATGAGATGGAAACGGAAGATTCAGAGGTTACTTTGGAATATTTAATTTTGAAGGATAAACATATCGAAGATTATCATGTAGCAGAGAGGTATAGGTTCTTAATCTCTTACTCCTGTGTATGCTGGGGAGAAGGAATTAACTATCATAAAAGATGACTTGAAGCTAAAATAAATTTTGCCTTTGAAAACAAAAGCAAATGCCACTATGTTTTGCAAACAGCTAAGTTGGATCCCCATGCGACAACTTCAGTTGTCACTGGCAGCTCTGTTCTCCTCCTCCTTTGGACATGGGATGTCTTAGACATGCCTGTACCATGGGAGCCCAGCAAGACTGCCCTGTGTCCAGGGTGTCTACGTCGTTCAACTCAAACACTAGATGGAGAGCTCAGCTCTGAGCTCTAGGGTCTGGGAAGATTTAGAAGAAGGGCCAGAAATAGAGGTGAGTTCATTAATGAAGCCTCATTAGGCATCAGTCTTCCTAAACTCTTGTCAGTACATTAACACCAGCTGCCCATTGTCCATTTCTCCCCCTCCGTAATGAGGAACCCCAAATTCAAGGTCATATACCAGTTGAATTAGTCAGTTAGTACAGGGAGAGCTCCTGAGATGCTCCAACGAGAACAGTTATTTATGTCACTCTGTCCTGCACTGTGCCCATTAACTTGCAGTACAGCAAAGTCCGGTCATGAGGCAGAAATACAACATTTAATATCGCTGTTGCTGCTTCCCAATTTGGTGTTGCTGCTGTCAGAGCATTAAATGTTCCCTAAGTGGTAATTGTCTTCTGCTAATCCAGATGCATTTCTTTTGTGAGTTAGCTTGTTGCTGTTCTTCTTGGTCCATGCTTGCTGTTCATCTGTTATCGCTGCAGACAAGTGAGATTAGGGCAAGCGGATACTGTGCTCAGATGGAGACCTGCAGAGAAAACAGGTATTTTGACTACGCAAGAAACACTGCCTTCTGAATTCTTTCAGAACAGGGGAATTGCCAGCTAGGTGATTCACCTGATTTCTGGTTTGAAACCTCCCTTGATACATGTGTATTGGGGCTTTCGTGTCACACCATGGCCACAGCAGGTCTCGCTCAGATACACCAAGCAGATGCTTGCTCAGTTTTTTCCACCCAGTTGGAGTTCTCCTCACCTTTTCCCTGGTGTAGCTCTGCTTATGTTGCCAGGGACATACCTAGGAGTCAGAAATTTCAGGCAGTGGTTTTAGTCTTGGGTCCAGCTCTTACATTCTTTTAATACTAGGACTAGAAAACTCCCCTGGATCATCTCCTGAATCAGACAGGAGCATCTTAATTTAGTAGTTACCTCCACCACTCTGCCTGGAAAACTTCCATGTACTAAGGCACCTGAACGCCAGACTATTCGGCAGTCAAGCTATAATTCATATCAGAAACTCAAGCTATTCAGGCTATTTTATTTCTCTCCCATCTTTCATCACACAATACCCTGTTTTCTGGCTCAGCAAGGCTATAGGAAAATAAACTATCATCAGACATAGACATGAGTAAGACCTATTGGGACATAAAGTCTAACTGTCCACATTCAGTAAATTCACCTCAGAGTGAACCACCATCCCCTTACAGGCTGCCTTTGATGCCTGGTTTCAGCCTCTTCCTTTTGCCGTGGCAGTGGTGGGTGAGACCACCACAAAAAAAGTCTCTCCAGCCGTGAGAGAGACCAAATATCTCCCATCACTCAACAGCGGCCGCCCTGTCTGTTCAGGAACTGGCACTGACCTCTGTGTTGTGGTACAGAGAGAGGTTAAAGGTGAACTAGGAGGAAAACTTTAGTGCTCGCAGGGAACTGCTTTGAGGTTCAAATGAATCCTCTGGCTGGGAAATGTTGGGATGAAGCATCCAGAGCACTTGGCAGCATAGACAGTGCGAGACGCAGGTGTATTCAGACAGAGCTTAAGAGGTCAGTGATTATATCTTTGGGTGAATGTTTAGCTTTCGTTGACTTTTGATGACTCAGGGTGTCTTTTACAAGGCAAAATTAATGCAAGTGCTTCTCTTTCTACAGTGGCCACGTTTCCCAGGAAATGAAATGCCATAAGGGGAGTAAAGCTCATTGTTTGGTGCCATAAATGGTTCTCCAGGTCTCAGAAACCCTATGATTAACATAAACATAAACAGAGGCAATTACAAATAAACACACATATAAAAAAACGTGATCCACAATATCCCTCTTTGGCTGTTCACAGATCTGGTGACCGAGAGGTAAGGGACATTTCATATAAATCATGACATAAACTGAAGCCTGAGGAAGGAAAGCTGCCAGCCCAGGGTGAAAGTGAGGACAACAGAGCACATAACATAGTTACCAAGCTACCAGATAAGGATTTTGAGATTCATCCTCAGAATTTTATCTTTTTTTGGAGCAATTTAAAGCAAATGCTGCCCCAGCATGTTTTCTTCACACTGCAGTCCTCTCTCAGGTGGTTGCTGTTGGGTGGGCTTGATGTTCCTCAGGACGGAGCAGAGCAGTTCTAATCTTGTAAGAACTTTTCAAGTCTTCATCTTGCAATGGCTGAAAAAGTGCAAACCTTGGCAGGTTTTCTAGTGAAGTCTGTAAAACTCACAAGAAGATAATGTTCAAGAGAAGGAGGAAGATGGGAGGAGTGGGTCAGCCCCGAGGAGACCCACTGTGTCAGCATCATGGGCCCTTAGAGCTGCTCCTTGGCCAGTGCAGAGCTCTGACACGCCCTGAGCTCTGGGCACGAGTGTACATGTATTCGTAGGAGACTGTGCACTTTTTACTCTGCATTTCTCTCTTAAACATTGTGCGTTTACTCAGAATAGACCAAATGCCAAGAATGAGACATGTTTTGTAAAAAACAAAGCAGGGCCTCCTTGCCTGTCTCTGTGGCAACCGCGCCGAGAGAGAACTGTGTTGATGCCACGGTGGGTAAATAACGAAGGAGACAGCAAGGTTCAGGCGAAGTCGAGCAGAAAGCATAGGGTCCAGGCCAGTGACTCTGAGAGTACACAGCAAAAGCCCCATCAAGTACAGCTGTTTGCTGGTAAACTGCCCTGTAAGAATATTCCCTACAGACTCCTGATAGTCAAAAAGCAGCTTAAGCGCCTCTTCTAAACTGCTTTTTTAACAGGTATTGTCATGACTTTAGGTGCTCCGTCTGTTCACGCAATAGCACAATCCACTCTAAATGCCAGGCTGACATCCTGCAGTAACGAGTTTCACAGGCTGATGACTTGTTGCGTGATAAAAATACGTTGCCAGCAGCTGACTCAGAGAGGTAATGGGCAAAAAGAAAGCAGTGCTACTTGTCTTCTCAGAAAAGAGAGAGGGGACAGGAAAGGAACAGGATTCATAGTCCTGCCTTGGGATTAACTCAGGGTAGGAGAAAGGCATGGGAGTTTGCTAACTGACCCAGTGGAGCAGGACGTGGTTGTGTAGGTTGTAAGCTTTCCAAGTTACAAGTCCTCCAAAGGCCTTCAAGGGAGGGTCTTGGGGAGTTTGTGTTGTCACTGTTCTGCAAAAGGCTCTTACCTTACAGCTAATGCCCATCTAAAGGAAACATGGGCTTCAGTCGCTTACATCTGACCTCTGCTGTGATGTCATCAGTGTAACCATTTTACACAAAATTAGGTGTGTAATTGTGTGTAAAATAGTGATGGTTAGCCTGGACTGCCCAACCAATGAAGCAGGCGGCACCAATGCTATCACATATGGACTGCCCCAGGGCACTGGCACTATAAGGGAGTCTGAAAACACTTTGACTTTGTGGGGAAGAACAACACCCTTTTCCTCCCCTGGCACCCCCTCAGTGGGACAGCCCCTCTCACCCAGCTCTCGCACCGCTACTGCTCCTGCAATTTCCTCTGGAACTCGTGAAACTGCCTACCCTGCCCAGGCAGTGCTGCCCAGGTGTCCCTGTCCACTCAGACAGCTGGCAGAAGCTGCTGATCACCTCTAATATGTGCTCGAGTTTTGCTTAATTAAGAACAGACTCTCTAATAGCGTTCACCACCATCTCCTGATGGCTCTGGGACTGCTAAGGCTGTGGGAGCACAGCCTGCCAGGCTTTCCTGCTATGCCTGTGACATCCTAAATATATAGAGAGATATATATATAATTTTATTTTCCAGCATTAAGGGGCTCAGCCCTGGACAGGCCTCGGTCCAATATCCAGTGTGGCCTCCAGGCCCTTGGGTAGGTTGCATTGCTCGAGGCAGAAACACCAACCCATTCGGCACAGGTTTGGCAGTCACTGTTGTGCTGTCTGGGGTAGTGCTGGTCCAATTTTACGTACTAGAGTGAGGATTAGACCCAAGGCACTGTGACCCAAATTTCTGGCCCTGATCACTATAAAAACACTTCTTAGTTGGTGGCTGTATTGATTAGATCCTAGTAGATGCTATTTCACCTCCTAAACTACAGTTATTTCAGGGAGGAAGCACATCTTATTGCTTAATCTCCAATACTGAACTACAGTGGCTGTAAGGAACGAAAAGACTTTTCTTGGCTCTCAGAGCTGCAGTGAAGACCACAGAGTCAGGGAAAGGGCTGGGAGAGATTACCCTCCTGCCTCCCTTCTTTTGGGCCACCTTCTTGTCCAATTTGCTGTGCATGAATGCAGCACAAAAGCTTTGCCAGTTACTACTGTCTGTTATTTCAAGCAAGGTCCCTGCCTACAAGCCCCAGTCCCAAGCCAGCATTTCTGAGCGTCGCGGCAACAGGGAGCAGCAGGATTCCAGCAGGGAGGAGATGACGGGGTCACCAGTTTGCCCAGTTTGTGAGTTTGGCCTGGGTCTGTGCCATGGAGTCCGTGGTGAGGCTCTGGGATGATTCCAGATGGAGAGCCCGGTCCCTTGGCACCCATCAGCCTGTCTGCATGCAGATGGATTTTGGCTCCTGTCCATGTCAGGCTTCCCCTGCAGCCACCTCCACAGGATTTAACTATTCTCTCAGGTTTACCACTGTGCAAATATTGAAATTAGCCCTTTGCATGATTATGTAGACAGTGACATTACAGACTTTTTCAGGTGAGGAGCACTGAGGAATTCATGTGCCTTCTCTGCCGACAGCATCAACAGCCAAGTTGATTTTTCAGTGAGCTGAAGAACGGCCCCCAGTGTATGAAAAACTCTGGCATTAAAGTATTTGGTATCTGGAATATTTGTTTTTTTTCTTAAGCCTTTCTTTGAATGCAAAGTGCTGTGCCGTGAAATAATATGAAATACAGCCCTCACCAAGAAGGGCCTAATTCTCAGACATCAAGATTTTAACTGAGCCTCACTAAAACCAACAGTAGATTAGGAAGAGCTACGAGGGGGTTTGTAGCCCCACTGGCAGGTCCAATACAGCCTATGCTTCCAGCCTGGCAGTGAAGTTACCATCTGGAAAGATGATTTTTCACATTCAGTTGATCTAGGGTAACCAAAATCTCCTACAAGTAACATAGATATAGTGACTGTGCCTTAAATCAGGGCAAGAGAGCAGCAGCAGCTGTTCTTGAGATCCCTTCAACTCTGTATTTCTGATTCTGTGAGATGTAATTGAAGTACAATGTTCAAATCCAGTCCTTAAAATGAAACCTCTTGACTTTTCCCCTCTTCAGAAGACCATGAGGGCCTGAGAGAAGGCAGCAGGTCTCGTACCCTGCTGTGAAACAAAGAAGTCCCTGGGCAGGAATCTAACCAGTCTGGCCAAATGGCTTTGGGACAGTAATTGCTCTGTGGGAAAATGTCTTTGTCATATCAGTTACATTTCCACAAAACCACTGCAATTATATCTCATACTTGTGCCTTCCTTGAGAGCCTCATAGCACTGAGAGCTGATGTACAACAGTAAGCTGTAATGAACATGTGCTTGCTTAAATAATACCCACTTTCTACCCCCAAAATACTGCCATAAGAACTGTGGATGCAGCTATTACCTTTTCTTAAACTACCGGTGATTTCTTGTCCGTGGTGCACATCCTCTGCGGTGTGGAGCGTAGCTAAGCCTGATTAGCCAGGATCACATTTTACCAGTGGGGCTAATGAGATTTATCCTTCATTCACACGTGCTGATCTGTCATCCCCATAATTTTAGATCTCACCTTGAGTTAACAAATGGTCCATCTTCAGACCACACTGGGCACGGTCACAGGGGATTTGGCATGCTGGATACAATGTGGTCTGCCGCGTTGGATGGGCAATGACAAAAATTATCCCTCTTCCTCCAGGTCCTTCCGTCGTCCCACTGCAGCAAGCAAAGCCAACACTGGGCAACCCTCTAAAATGTTTATTTGGACCAGTGGCCGGAGCTCTACATCTTACAGACATGATGAGAAAAGGTAAACGGCATCTATGCCGATTGTCTCTTACGGGTTTTTAATCTTTAGGAGTGCAGCCTATAGCTCCTCTTTAATGCTGGTTCTGGAGAAGCAGGAGGGATACAAAGGGTGCCCCCAACTTGCCTCTCACGCTTCCCAAATAATTGTCCTATACAACTTTTACACATCTGGATGGAGCATCCAGCTGTCAGAGATGTTTTCTGTTTATAGACACGTGTGTGAGGATGAGCGTGTGCGCAATACACTGCACAGTGGCTGGGGGATGACAAGCAGCTTGAAAGTGAGGCGATTACTGGTAGCCCACCAGCCCACTTTAGTAGTGTTGCTGGAGGGAAAAGGCTGAAGGAGACTGAAGAGTAACGGAGTTACTGGATCTCCCAGGGGAGCAGGGAATTACACAGAAGAGAAGGAACAGGAAGGAGAGGTTTTAAGTCCGCAGACAAAGGCAGCACTCAGTTGGGAATGAAAGAAGTTAAATATCACTGAGGAAAGAACAATTGCCAGTAACGCTCAGGCTCATCCTTCCAAAATCTCTCTCCTTTGTAGTCAGATTTGCTGGACAGCTTGTCTTGTCACAACCAGACACGTTTCCCTTTCTTTTCCTTCCCCCTTCCCTCCCTTGCCTCCTCTCCTTCAGTTCCCCTTGCAGTCACTATTAAATGTAATCACAAAACATCAGGCTCTGATGAGACAAAAAACAGAGGTCAATGTCTCTACAATGCCAATTAGCAGAGCACACTCTTCACTTATTCTAATGAGACATCACTGCTGGCATCTGCTTGGGAAAACACGCTCATGAGATCAGGTGGCAGAGCTGCCCTCAGGACACTGGGTCTCCTTAGGGAACTGGTCCATGGGCTGAACTTTTCTGCAAAGTCTGCATAGGCGTTCAGCTCTTTTGATAATCCGATCCCAAGCAGATATTTCGAAGCCACAAAGGCCAGCTTGGCAGCAGGTTTCCATGGACTTTCAGTTGGAGCTGGTTATCTAAATGCCTCCTGTACTTCTGTCAGTCTCCTCTTTAATTGAATTTCCCCCAGGCTAATGTTCTGCTTAAAACACTGTCCTGGACAGCATGGTCCAAGGTTAGGCACTTGCAGGAGATATCCGCCCACATGTTGGGCTAGCTGGAAGCCATGTGCTCCTGCTTAGCATGGCCTTCAGCTCACACCATGCCTTTCAGCGGGACTTACTAACTTGGGCTGAGTGCTGTGCTGAACAGGGCTCAGCGGCATCTGGTCAGCTTAAACCCTGGGAAGAGCTCGTCCCTGTCTGCCAGCAGAAATAGGGAGGTAGGGAGCAGTATCTCTGTGCCCACACACCCGCCATGGTAATGTCAGGTGCCTTTTCAAGCCTTCGAGTGGATATATTTCCCAGGTGGTCCTGCAGAGCTGTACGGAAGGAATTGTTCATACTCTGTAAGTGATTAATAAAATGCAGGAGGGAAAGGGAGGAAGAGAAAACAGAAATAGGAGAGTGCTGACCACAGCCTCAGGACTGCAGAAGAGAGGTGTGAACACAGAGCAAGTGTTGCTGGTAGGAGAAACTCATCTGACAGCGTCTGGCAGTGATTTTAACACGTGTAAGGTCACCAGCAGCATCACCATATCAAACAGGCGGTGCATTTCAGAGAAATTACTTCTCCTAAATGACCCTTTCCTAGGAATTTTTGTTCTCTAAACTTCAAACACAAAGATTGTCAGCTGGGGCAGCAAACTTTTCACCTAACACATGCCATGACTGCTGACTTGTGAGGGCTCGCACCATAATAACCCCCTGTGCAGCAATGGGTCATTTGCTGTGGATGAATTGCCTCCTCCTGGGTGGAAACTGTCTCTCAGGCACCTGATTTTGCACAATCAAGCCCAAAATTTATGTATTTCATTGCTGTTTTAGGCATCTGCCATTCCCCAACTACCACATTTTAGGCTTTGAAAACCTAATCAACACCTCATTCTTTCTCAGCTGTCAATTTTGTTTTCCACAACACTGTAAGCTCAGAAAACCAAAGCTCTGGTTTGGTTTGGTTCAGTTCAGTCTGGTTTGGTGGGGAAGAGGGAAGGAATTCAGTGAACGGAATCTGTTCATATTGATAGGAATCCTTCTACAACCATCACTGAGACTTTTGTGAGAGCTCCAGAGAGGTTTCCTGTTGCCACAGCTCTAATAAAAAAAAAATGATGAAGCTAAATATATCCTGTAAAGAAAAAGGTAAAGAAATTGGCTTCTGAGTAGAAAAAGTCCCTGAGCATTGGGAATTCTGCAAGTAAGACACAGGAGGTGTTTTGACCCTTGCATTCAAGGATTTCTGATATCAGTAAACACCTTAACGTGAGGTAATTTAAGTGACATCTGCATAATAACTGTGATATCAGAGAATTGAATGAGAATTCAAAGTCACTCTGAATAATTCAGGCAGGCAAGTATCCTCATCTGACAAGCCCTGTGACCACGCAGTGCCAGAGGAGGCAGCATCTCCCTGGGTGCCGCACCTTGGTCCCCATTGCAAGGGAAGGAATTTGAGGATAGGTAATTTGTGTATATTTAAAAAAAAAAATAAAATAGTTGCAGGTGCCTGGTTGTTCTAGATTTCCAGGGAGGAAACTAGACCCTCTTTGCAGCGCTCTTAAGTCTTCTCATTTTGGAGCAAAACAAGAACTGTTGTATGGGGTCAGAAGAAGCACTGCCTTTAGCCTCTTCTGCTCTACATGGCAGTGCCCAGTTGCAAGCCCTTGGTATATTGGACCATTCCTGACACATGCCAACAAATTCATCGTATCCCAGGAACTGCGGAGCAGTCCTGCGCCAGCAGAGCACAGAGCATGTAGGATGCTTGTGGCATGCCTTGTCCTTCGCATAACTGCGTGCTAAAAGGCCGTGATCCTCATGATGGCAAAGAAAGGTCTTGGCTGCAGCAAATATGAGCAACTCTACAGAAGACTTAGAATTTCTTATTAAGGCCAGTAGGCTAAAACCAGCGCCGTAATTCTCCTTGACTATCTCATGTTCAGGCTGACTAACGTAACCTGGGCTGCCTAATTTCATCACACATGTCCTCCCTAAGCCTTCC
Organism: Ardeotis arabs; assembly: GCA_011801015.1. Lineage (NCBI taxonomy): Eukaryota > Metazoa > Chordata > Aves > Otidiformes > Otididae > Ardeotis > Ardeotis arabs. Next base: position 26,955 of record JAAGAY010013991.1, on the reverse strand, counting down.
TCTGGAGATCACTTAAGGAGCTGCTGACCACATTGCAGAGGGATCCCCGCGCTGCTGCTGTGCAGAGATATGGAGAGGGAAATCTCTGCTCTGTCCCCAGCAGGCACAGTCACAGACGAGATTTCCTCTCTGGCAGCTGAGCCTGGGTGAGCCTGGGTAGAGCAGCCAGCCCGTATCCTCTGAGCAATTTGGCAAAAGGCATACAGAGATTTAGCAGGGGAGAACTGTTTGGAAACGATCAGGAAAGCAAAGACCTTTTGTCCTTGGAGGCTTGCTTTCTATTAAATGTCTGCACAGGGCAAAGAGACCCCATGTTCTGACAGCTGGGACTTCTTCAAAAACAAACAGCCCCCCTCGGTGTCATATTTGGGGAGTTATCACAGGTAATCATGAGGTTATCACAGTAATCATATCACAGGAGTCACCTGGATGAGTAGCATCTGGGATGCAGTAACCTGTATTTAAACGCACCACAGCAGTCAGCTAATTGTGGCTGTGCAGCCCTGGGATCCCAAATCAGCTGGCTAAGCACAGATGGTTCCAGCTCACCGAGCAGAAAGAGGTCCCTGGGCTGTGCCAAAACTTCACACGGACACAAAATCCTCCCACGGAGCAGCACACACACGTGTGCAGGCCACCGCTGCCGCTCCAGCTAAGGAGATGCCAGGGCTGCTCTGTTGGTGGCAAAATATTCTGCACAACATATCATATCCCCCAAAACCAGAGCTCTTGGGGGCAAAAATGTGAAGTCTGGTAATAGCAGATGCTCCCAGCGTCATACAGAGCAAACTGGCAGCTCCCCGGCACAGGCACGAGCGGGGAGGAGGAACAGTTACTCAGCGCGTCTCGTGGGCTGCGTCAGGACCGGTGCATCATGCGCTGGCATGTGCCACGCCACCACACGCCTCGGCATGTGTTACCAGACTGACTCCTGGCAGGGACTCCGAAGAAAAAAGCCCTCAGCAAGGTGCACCGGGCTTCCACTTTCCTGTTGTTTGGGGCTTAGAATAACAAATATTTGCAAAAGAGCAACCGAAGGACTGCTCTGAGCATGACCCCCGAGGCAGAGCTTTATTTAGCTTTGTTTACCATGGCAGGCAAGCGTGGGAGATCTGCCTGGCAGGCAGTCACCATGCACCCTTCCCTTTGCCAGTCACCTGCCAGATAGATCATTTCCACAACATACCCCTCAGCCCATCCTTTTTTACCTCTCATTGCACGTTCCTTGGCTCAAGGCCACATGGGAAGCATTTGTAGCCATTCTCAATTAGCTATTTGTTTTTAAATTGTCCATTTGTATCCCTTTTATGTTCTAGCTGCTCTGGTGACATTAGTGAGCAATTGCACTGTCTCTGTTTTATGTCTACACGCTGACATAAGTTATGCTTTGTGATCGTTTAATGTGCTGGAACTGCATGACAATCTCTGCCTTCCTGCCTGCTTCCATTTGGGAGCGATGCAAATCCTAATAGCAGCTCTCACAGCTAAATACAGTTTGATAAATAATAATAGAAAAGTAATATTAGATTATTACTCTGCATTACTTCTTTGAAGGCAATTGCATCTGCCAGTTCACAATATGCTATTTCTCCCCAACACCAAAGAAAAAATTGACAGGCTGAATTACCAGTTCAATTCCAACTAGGAAAATGTTGACAAGCATTAAAGAATGGTTTTGAAGAGAAACCATGAACATCTAAAGATGTAAATTACAGTTGGATGAGGAAACCTCAAGGGGTCTTAGGTATGGGAGGCTATTGACTGCAGTACCATCTCAGCAAAATATTTGCTGTAAAACCCCACGCCATACGTGCTTTTCCTGGTTGTGACTCACCATCTAAATACAAATTCAATTCCAGTTTCAGGGAGTTTATGTTTAAACCTATTTCCTTGTTTCTACTCTGTCTATGTATGATTTTACACCTGTCCTAACTCTATTTCTTTGTCCCTGTTGGTGAATGTAAGTTATATGGTTGGTCTGACACACAGTGCTTTTTTCCAAGGTTGAGTGACACTTGGTGGTTTCAGCTTAAATGAGTGCTGGGTTTACTAGAGCCCAAAGTGATGTTGACATTGCTCACCTGCCATTTTGCAGACAGTAGAAGAGGAACTTCTCCCACGTGTACTACTATGTCCATGTTATGGTGGTGCCAGGGCTCAGAGCTGTGCGGTTCACATGGTTCGGGTGCTGCCTGGATGATTCAAAAGAACCATAACAGAAAACACAGGAGATTTTGACCAGCCTCAGGTCTGTAAGTACATTTTAAACCCACAAAGTTTGAGTGTGTTTGAAATGTACTCAAATATTTCCTTCTTCACCATTGTGTCCTCATGACCCATTGAATCATCAAAGGCTCAGAGATGAAAGAAGGACTTATGGTTAGAAAATGCAAAGGACTCTCTGCTGAAGGGAGAATGGTTTGTTGTATCTTCTTTTTTTTTTGATCCCAGAACAAATAGCTTTGGTGGATAATTTTCTGCAAAGGTTTTCACTGTAATGAGTAACTGGGCTTCCAGAAAGCTATTTTATAAATAAAGTAAATAAGCTCCCAATCAAAAAACCCACAGAAATCAATTGCAAAATCCCCATAGTGTTTCATGAGCTTTGAGTCACACTCAGGGTGGAAAATTACCCAAATCATTAGCCTGCAGAGAATCAAAAAAGAACGTGGACCTTTCAGATAATTTCAGTGACTACTTTCTTCAGACTATTTTCTGTATAGGGTAACAAAAGACCTGTTACCATATTCAACTGAAGAAAAGACACCTCATATACCTAAACATCTTCTAGTGTCCTAAGTTGACATGTGAAATTCACCTATGGTGTAATTCAGCTGAGCCAATGAACCTGTATCAAAGAAGGATTTACTGAGCTGGCACAAGTATCTGATCTTTATATTTGCTATAAGAGGTTTTTACCTTTTCAGAAATGGCTGTAATTTATTTTGGAGATAAATATGTTTCCACCAGGTCAGAGTGAATCCAATGAAAAAGGACACCTGAGGACCCTTAAGCCTTTCTCTCTCACGAGATGGGTATGGAGGTGGAACTACCCACCCTGTAGTGGGTTCATTGATTAAATATGAACTTCACATAAGAATGTATTATTTTCAACCTCAGAAATATTTACCAAAAAATCAGGGATCATGATCTACTGGACAAAAGGAAAACAGTCACAGCCCTAAAAGCCGGAGAAGACCGGGCCATACTCCTTGGGCTGGCCATGATGGTGTGCTCTATCATGATGTACTTTCTCCTGGGAATCACCTTGCTGCGGTCCTACATGCAAAGGTAATTTCATTATTGTTACCCTGATCTCACACTCTCTGCTCCAGCTGACTTCTCGCGGCTTATTCTGACTCCTTAAAGTTTTATAGTTTTTCCTTTGGTCAACGTAGACCTGTTTCTCTGCTTCCTTACTCCAGTATAAATTAGCCATAACTACAGTGAAAGCAAGTTGAGCAATACCAGCATAAGCAAGGGAAGAATTAGATCCCTGTTTGACAAAATCTTGATCCGTAGATTTTCGACGTGCCAGGGTTTAACACCAGTGCAATAGCCAGATTAGGTGGTCAACAATCTGCTGAGCCCCGTAAGCCTCTCAGGGGCTGTTGCTGCAAAGCCCAGTCAAACTCTGGAGAAAATAGCAAAAATGTTTATCAACCTCAAGAAACAACACACTTTCAAATGAAGAATGGAGAATTAATTTGGCAAAGAAATCAAGCTGCTTTGTAGCATTTAGTTTTCCATGTAGGTTATTACTTCCATTTTAACAAGTGAAGTCCTCCTGACATGCAGTCATTTGCCGAAAGTGAAAAATCATCTTTAATCATTACCGCACTGCACTTAATTCTTCTGAGGCCTTCTCTGCTTTCCTTCTCTGCCATACAGTAGAAAGTTTGGCCCATGATTCATTAGCGACATTTGAAATCCGTTTTCAAGCACGAGCCCTATTTAAAATCCAGCCCAGACTGTAATAAGACTGTCAACAATGTTTCAATGTTTTTTTCTGCCCTGATCGGCGGAGTTAGGAGAATGAAAAATGTGTAATTGGGGATCAAAACATTAGTCTGTCATGCCCCAAACCACCCTGAGGCAAAGGCCAATACCTGGCACGCTTTGGCTTGTCCACCACAAGCTTCTTCTCTAGGCATGTACGATAAGCGCTACAGTTAACTGATACGAACATCCTCAATTATATTGGTGTACCTGCAGGAAAATATTCCTTCTTGACCTTGCAATGATAAGGGAAAAGTAGCAATGCCTGAGGATGAACTGCACTGATTTGCAGGATCTATTTGTGCGATAAAGGTATTTGTCCCTTCTTAAATCCAGGCAAAGCTTAGATTTTTAAAACAGAGATCAAGACCTGTTAAGTATCTGAGCGCATTTGCTTTTCCAAATTGCTCTCCCAGACCTTTCAGCAATATCGGGGTCAGTTGCCGAGGCTGCTAAGTTCAAAATTGCTCATGTGGAAAGAGATGATTTATATTACAAACTATGTGAAAAATTGCCAGAAGATATAAAAACACCTACAAAGTATCAAATATTCCATCTTACCAAGTCTGTTGTAGGTAGGTGTTACTTTATTACCCCCATGCATGAATAAAACAGCAGTCAGAAAGGTGAAAGTGAGGAGAAGACAACCCAGGAGTCTTTGCTGTCACTTCTCTTCACACAGCCAGATCTCCTCAGGGGTTATTCTCCTTTAAAGAAAGCATTACCCCTCCAACAAAATACTGCCTGGGAGCAGAAAGTAAAATCCTTTCACTTGATTTGCCTCCAGAAATCATGGCATAATTTAATATACAATTATAAAACGGAATATACAAGTAGAATTACTGCCAAAGTAAAATACCAAGAGAATTAGTCAGAAATCTTTGATATGACTTACCGTGTAAATGTTTTGTAGGTTGGGCAAGGGGTGGGCAGAGCTTCAGCCCGTTGGTGGTGAGGGGCAGGACAGCTGTGCCAGGGGTGAGCTGAGGGGCTGTGCGGGGCAAAAGGGGAGCCCTGGGGTGAAACCTTCCCCCATCCCCTAGAGGGCTTTTCCTCAGTGTACCCTTCCCACTGCTCTCGCCCCTAAGGAAAATACAGCCGTAGACTTTTAAACACGTGCAAGAAACACAAGTGAACGTTGCTCGATGAATATATGTACCCCGGTAATTCAAAGTTGTCCTCCCAGTGTTCACTTTAAATTGAACTGGACTTGGTGGTTAACCGTCAAGTCTTGGTCCCGGGCGTCCTGTCATGCAGCACTGCGTGCATTGCGCTCTTCCTGGGGCAGGCTGCTTAGTTTTTTCTCTGATATCTCTGCTGGTTCCCTTTGGTTTCAAATATACCTTCTCCAGACTAAAAGTTCCAGTTCCCTTCTCATTTATACATAGACATACGTGAATCAGGTAATTTCGTGCCCAAAGCACAAACTTTAGTTACTACAGAATAATACGCTGTCTGCTATGTGTGACATGAGACAGCCCAGCCTCTGCTCAAAGCCCTGCAACATGTACTGTCTCCTAGAAGATGCCCCCTGGTACATCCCTGATGGAAAGCCGGAGCTGTGTTTAGTGCTTATTGTCCATTCTCGCCATGCTCTAACGTCTCTTTTTTTCCTGCTTAGTGTCTGGACAGAAGAGGCTCAGTGCTCGCTTCTCAATGCATCCATCACAGAAACCTTCAACTGCTCATTTAGCTGCGGTCCAGACTGCTGGAAAATCTCTCAGTACCCCTGCCTCCAGGTGTACGTTAATCTCACCTCTTCTGGCCAGAAGCTTCTGCTCTACCACACCGAGGAAACAATGAAAATTAATTCTGAGGTAGGAGCACAGAATAAAATTTCTTTCTAAATGGGTTTCTGGAGGGCTGCTCACCTTGTTATACCCATTCCTCACTTTAAAGCAATATAAGGCTTCCAGCTCCTGCTTCACTGGTAAATACGGAGCAGAGAAAGCAGAAATCAGTGCACAAACTGAGCTCACATCTCTGGAGGGGGGCAGTTTTCCACCTCCAGCCCATGCTGGGAGCGCAGCTCATCCTACACAGGGTGGTGTTCCCAGGGCGCTGGAGCCTCCCTTGTCCTTTGCAAGTGTTTTACAGGTGCAGGCTAGTGCTGAGCACTCCTCACATTGATATTCCTGTGGACAAGTCACTTCCCACCCAGGTATGACTCTGCGTGATAGCGAACACCCCCAGCCATGTGCACAGAGCATCCGTGGCAGCGAGAACAGAAATGGCCTTATTGCTGCAGGGCCAGGCAAGGTGACAGGGAGAGAGGAGAGCCCCGTGCCTAACAGCAGATGTGTCCCCATCTGCATCTCTGGTGACAAATTCTGCACCCTGAGCATCCCCACTGAGGTCAGCTGTGCTGCTCGGGTCGAGGCACAGCACTTACCCCCGTGGACGGTGCAAAGATGCTGAAAGTTTGCTGAGCAGGGACTGTCAAGATAAAAGCAGCAGCATAAAAATCAAAGGCTTGGCTTTTGGACATGTGTAAGCTAAGGAGCCAGCCCATCTTTCTTGCACAGCTTCCCTGATTCCAGACACTGAACCAAAAAAAAGATTTTTAACAAATCCGCAGAAGAATTCCTCTCTCTGCTTCAGCAAGTACGAAATCCAGCGTAACGCCATCCAGGTGGGATGGAGACAGCTCCAGTCTGGAGGCTGTAATGAAGGCAGCGGATGCACAGAAGGCGTCTCCCCGCCGGCCCACGGCCACAGCTGCGCGGCTGACGCAGTGCTGTGCATCACGCCTAGGCAGGCGCCCGCCCCTTCACAGGTGGCTGTTTGCCGCCTCCGCATCGCAAGGCGGCATCGGACTCAGAAATGTGCCTCTCCTCTGCTTCCTCTCTTCGTGTCTACAGCGCCTGGGTACCTACGGCTGCGAGATGCAGCGAGATGGGACACAGCTCAGTCATTAGACATACGAGTGCCAGATCTGCGTGAACTACTTTGTTATCCAAGGTCACTGAACCCCAAACTACGGGCACTTGGTGAAGCGCAGCCCGTAGCAGCAGAGCCCCGGTTCAGGCTGCTGACAGTGTAACCTATTGTGCTTCTATTTATGGCAGCAATTCAGCAGACCAAATTACTTCTGCATATTAAGATGAAGCGATATTAAAATTAGTCAAAGCACGGCATGGTTGCACCGGGCTGGTTTTTCTGCTGGATAATTAACTCCTGTGGCTGAGAGGCGAAGTCCTTTCGATCTGAAGTGTGAAATGGAGAGGAGCGGCCCCATCTTCCCCTCCAGTTCGGCGTCAGTGCAGAGAGGAGGCATTCGCTGCTCATGAAGCCTGCGGCAGGACAGACCCCACTTTCTGCTGGGGCAGAAGCAAAATCCAGTCACGCTCATGCCACAATTTGATGAAAAGAGATCAAATCGGTCTCTGCTTTCCACTGTATCCAAATAAATCAAGAGATTCAGCATAAATCTCCACATTCTGTTGTTGATGATTTTTGCTTGCTGAGGTGGACTTTGAAATTCTCCCAGACACCACCTCCTCTTAATTTAATGTAGGCACCGTTAATACTTCTCCAGCCCAAGGTTGTTTTACAGGTTAAGCTCTGCTCTCCGGAGGATTCCTAGGTTTTCCTGACGTGCTGCTGGCTATGTGACCTGAATCCAAATGCAGTCTGAATGGAAGTTTGCAATGTCTATAAAATACCTGGCCTTTTGTGCCCGGCTGGGATCAGCAGAGGCTCCAGGCTCAGATCCCACAGCCCATCTCAGTCCCTGGCCAGGCGCTTCCTCTTCCGTCGGCCGGAGAACAGCCCTGTGCAGCAGAACAAGCAGCCTTGGCACAGCTGCGATGCTCCAGCTATGTGCTAGCCGTCTCTCTCCATCCACCTACTCAGACCTGCATTTCCTATCTTTCTCCTTGCCAAATAAACAAAACAAATCCCCATCCCTGGCTCACTGAGCCCTGACACTACTGGGAACGTTGCAGGGTATGGTGCTTACCCTCCGAGGCCAGCACCAGTGACCTTCAGGAGGTCAGCATCCCCCCGCCAACCTCTCTGCCTCACTGAGCACCGCCACGCACGCAGAGCAGCATCTGGAGCCCATCTCGCTCCTCTCCCCGCCAGCTAGCGCGGCCGGAGAGGAGACATCGATTTTAAGTAATACTTAATCTAGGAGACTTGCTGTCTGACCCAGCTGTCGGCCCACAAGCTGCAGTAAGGGGCAGGTGCAATTTATACCGAGATCTACAGCACGCCGCTGCCAGTCTCCGGTGGGAATCAGTGGGAAGTAAATGGATACCAGTCGAGCTGCTCGAGTCTTTCCTGGGAAAGCACACCAGGTTTTTCATGGCTTTTCATTGCTCTCGCTGTGCATACTTTATCCCCAGCCTTTAAGACAAGCCCAGCCCCCCGTCGATGCTACAACCATAGCGGCTTAAATGCTTTCCCAGCTTCGAGTTCCATTCTCAGCTCTCGGAGGCTGCAGCAGCCCCTGCGAGAGGTAAATCAGTCGATGTCCCCTCGCGCCCGCACCGTGGGGCCAGGCTGTCATCCTGCGGAAGGGCTGTGGTAGTTAAAGCCATTTTAGAGGCCCCGTCTTGATCTCATACTTTATCATTTTGATTCTTTTTGTGTCATTGGAGCTACTGCTGATTTATACCCGTGCTCCATAAGTGAGATAACAAGCAGGCTTTATTCACCAGAATCACCGTTACGCCAGCTATAACTGCCTGAGTCTCAGAAATGATGGGGTTCTCGTGGTTTCCAGCTGAAGGTTCAGGTACTTAGAACCTGGAGAAGAGTTTGTCTGGTGCAGGGGGAGCAGCGATGTTCGGCCGCAGTTCCCAGCAGACTCATTTCTGGGCTGGGGATGAAGAAATCAGTCTGCAGGATATCAGGCCAACGCAGACACAAAGCTCGTCATTCAGCCCTCAGTTTAAACTTCCTGCACTTTCCGAAAGAGATGTAAATTGGTGTCCTGACCACTATCACAAAGACGGCCACAGCACATCTTGTCACAGTTTCCAGTCCCAGCTTCCAGGCTGAGAATGACAGGGACACACACCCCAACCACAGACACAGGGCAAGAGCCAGGGATTTCACTGCCCACCCTGAGCTTTCCTTTTCCAATTGCTTTCCTGGCAATAGCATTTTTAGTGCAACTACATTGACTTAAACATAACTGCCCCCAACTTGCCCAGAGTTGTTGTATGATCTCCATCCTTGGAGATATTCTTACCTTGACCAGACAAGTGCCTGAGCAACTCTGCACTGAGCAGGGCGTTGGAGCGCACATGCCCACAGGTAGTTCATACAGGCTACCTATCCAGCTCTTTAAATTAGAAAAGTAGAGCTGGAAATGTAATAACATGTCCTCTTTGCAACTGTCTAGTATGTCCTTCTGATGATCAACTTACAAGAAATGGAAGAACCACTTTTCTCATGTAGTATCACAGAATCCTCTCTTGAGGTAGAGAGCAGACATTCTTTACTTTCAGATTTGCAGATTTCCAAGTGTTTTATGAGACAGAGGTGTAATAAAACAGCACAGACTTAGTAGTCTGCATTCACAGATACAGCGTAAGAATTGCAGATATAAAATTCCCTGCCAGGCATTGGAGAAACCTAAATGAAGATCAAACAAAAGGAAACATAAAAAAATCCAGGTCATCCACGTCTATCTACTCGCTCACCAGTGACCTACGTGATGCAGCAGACACCAGCATGGCAGAGCCAGCCCTGTGCTATCTCTGGGATCTCACTGGAGATCAACAAAAATCAGAGCTGGAAATACTGCTGTTAAAATAGTGCTAGCACATAATTTAGTGAAGAAAGTGAGCTACGCTTCACTAAGAAATTTCCCCTACTTATTAGATTATGATCTATTAAAGAGTCATAGGCACTGGAAGAGGGCTTGTGGCTTTGGACATTTAAGACAAAGCTGGGCAAAGTGCAAGAGAATATCCCAGAGGGAGCAGACCTGCACCAGCAGGAAGATGGATGAGATATTACTGCTCTGATATTTCCCATCTTTAATTTCTAGAGCTCTATGAAATATTCATAATGGCAGCGCTGCCATACTCTATGCTTAATGCTCCAGTCTGCTAACACCAATCTTTCTGCCGTGCTTCAAATCATATTCTGTGCTAATAAACTTGCCAATGGATCAATCAAATCCTGTTACAAGGTTAATCCTTTGAACACTATTAGGACTAGAGATTTTTGCAGTACGTTACAAAAAAAAAGTCACAGCATACTAATGAAAAAGAACAAAGGGACACTTATAAATTACATACCTTAAAACAATAATATTCAAAAGCCACGGGTCACATTATTTTAATCAAAACATCTTTCTACCTTTGCAAAACTCACTTTCTCTCATTAAATTATCTGGAGCTACTTTGGGTGCTCACCCAGGACAAGCAGTTTCAGCAGCGCAGGCAGGGAGCATGGTGGGACCACGGTCACGCCGTAACTGTGAGGTAGCGATGATCTGCTGCGTCCCCCCATGCACATTCAACAAGAAGTTAAGCAGAAGATTTCTACCCGTCCTGAAGGACTTCTTGCCTAGGTAGGGAATTTAATCAAAATCCTGTGCAGGTGCAGAAAACCTTCAGGTGTGGAGGGGTGTAAGTGCCTACAAGAGAGGAGGGAGTGAGGGGCCCTAGGCTGCGCCCATCAGTCCTCTTCCAGACCAGCAGCAGCAAATTCATGTTCCTGCCATTTCTGCTCTAGGTCAAAACCCACACGGGGCCTCAGTTCTTGTGTGTCTGCCCACCACCCCACACTAGCTCTTTGCAGGGAATGGTCAGCACAGCCCAGGGCTACTGTCCTACGTGTCCCATGAAATATCTTCTACACATGGAATCTATAAGCTGTTTTTTTAATTAACTTGCCTTTATTATTCTTTGGGAATGTTAGGTTGAAACTGTGTTAGATAGAGCTGTCCCCAAATCTTTTCTTTGTGACTGAGACTGAAATTCAAGCAGCATCTTCAGAGAGAAGGAACTGCTGGATTTATGCAGGGGTCAAGAGCAAAAACAAGGCTAAGAGCCACCCTGGTAGTCAGGCTGATCTTCAGATGGAGGTTGAATGAAAGTCTTCTCGGTCGTTGGTAGGAAAACTGTGTTTTCTCCTAAACTATCTATTTGTCCCTAATAGAGGCATTACCCTCATGGGAAAAATTGTATAAAGGTCTCTCATCAGCCTTCCCCTCTGTGAGTGAACCCCTGTGCCCACTCTGATCACTTTGATCTGATCCAAGTGAGATCTAAACTACCAGATTGGTATTTACAGAGCGTCAGTTACCCACCTAACTGCAAGCATATGCACACCACTTAAGATGAAGAGGTACTTCATCAGTTCCACTTTCACATGTGTAAATTAGCAATAATAATATATTCACCTATCTCACGAGGCTGCTGTGCAGATTAAAGCATTACTGTTTGTACAGCACTTGAAAGTTCTCCAATGGGAAATTCTGTAGATGTGCAAAATATTGAGTTTTGTCTGTGATAAATTTATTATTAGCTTAATAATATTCCACTCGTATTATGAAAAGCATAATCATCTTGAGATTTTCCTGCTTGCACATGAAAACAGACATTGTATCTAGTTTGTAAATGCATTTTTCTCCCTCTGATTTCTTCCCAGTGTTCATACATACCCAAGTGCGGCAAGAATTTTGAGGAATCCATGTCGCTGGTGAATGTCGTGATGGAAAACTTCAGAAAGTACCAACGCTTCTCCTGCTTCTACGACCCCGAAGGTGTTCAGAAGAACGTGATATTAACCAAACTGTACAGCTCCAATGTGCTGTTCCACTCCCTCTTCTGGCCCACCTGCATGATGATTGGCGGGGTCGCCATCGTCGCAATGGTAAAGCTGACTCAATACCTTTCCTTCCTCTGTGAGAGAATCCAAAGGATCAACAGATAAAAACAAAAACTTCTCTGAGATTTAATTACAGCGAAAATACTGTTTTCTCATTCTTCACCAAAGAACCTTAAGTTTGTAATGTGCAAGTCTGTTATGAGTTCTATATTCTTATGAGTAGAGCAATAATGCAAAAGCTGTTCTATATGCAAACATGATGTTATTATTATGCAGACAACTGAAAAAAATACTGTTTTGTGTTGACTGTCTATATGATTTTGGTTTATGCTGAGACTAGTACTTCTTTCTTTTCTACCGCCAAAATAGGGCTCAGTGTGACCATTTGCCAAGCTTAGTCAATTGACCTTTTCAATGTAAAGGATTCTGGGGAAAATTCACCGCAGGTCAAAGGGCAGCCAACCACTTGCGCATCACTGAGATCTCACATCTGGCTCGGTCCATTTGATGGATTTGTGGCTTTCCTTTTTTATTACTGGCTGCAGGGGAAAAAAAATTGATAGGGGCTTTTTTTATGGTTAGATGGCACAAAAGGGATGAATTTTGAAGCCAGGGTAGGCATACAGTATTATCAGCCTCAGTAGGACTCGGTGATGCTTTGTGTTTGCTCCCCCATTTCAGAAGCAAATTTTACCCTGTGGTGTTTAAAGTCTTTTGCAAAACACTTTGGAGTTTTATTTTATTTAGTGCTATAATTTCCTTTTGTCTTATCAACATCATCTCATCCCTTGCAGAAGCTGTAGCCAAAAAACAAAAATCACCTTGTTCTATTTTCTATTCTAGTCCGAGCCCTATTGATGGAAATGGGACCAGAACTCCTTATGTAAAGGTTTATTACTCATTTGTCTTGTATTTGCTACCATATCACTGTAAAGACAAAAAAAAACAACACAATCAGCTATTTTTTCATTTTTTACTTCCAACTATTTTAGATTTTTTTACTTGATATATATACAGATATATATATATAAAGAAAAAGCTATATTATATCTAGTTGTGTATTGGAACTTGATTATGGGGGATTTTTTTCTTTGTTTTTACCCACCCAAAGTGAACAGTGTAACTCATATTTATAACCTTCATCCTTGGATAACATCATAACACGGAGGAGCAGCACTGCAGGATCTTATCCAATATTCATGATGTTGTTTCAGTCAAAGGTCTCTGTTGCTGTGACATCAGAATTGACAAAAATCTCATCTAATTCTGTGGCTCTATTAACTGAATTGTTAGATAATCATCATAACACATCTGGAAATCTCTCCTGACCTTAGCTCAGTATGCAGTGCTGGCTGACTTGAATTATGATTTAAAAGGCCTAGGTGCATTGACTTATTGGAAAAACTGAGATTCTGACTAAGATGCTGTCCTATCTGTCAAATATTTACCACGGGGATCTTGCCAAGATAATTTAATGCACATGATAGTTATGATTTCTGCATAATTGATTTTTATTCCCCTGTAGAAAGCATTCCTTTTTGTGTTTTAAAGACACCTCTCGCAGTTTCTCACTTTGCGCCCAGCCTGAAGGACAAACATGAGGCAGCTCCTGCGAGCACCCTGTGAACTCACTACCCAAAACTCAAAGAAATCGTTTACAGGCCTATTCAAACCAAGAAACTAACTTTTTTTTCCCCCTCAAAAAGACTGCAAAGCAAGTATTCTGCCAAGTTCATCTATATATAAGTACCTTTCCGCAATGTAGCATTAAAAATTTCAAGATGTTACAAAACTTTACAAGTCATGCAAGTGTAATGTGAGCTGTAAAAAAAAAAAAGTTCTCAGCAGTGAAAGTGAACCTGCAACCTTGTAATCAGTAGTATAATTTTGCTTAGGTAAATAAATTCCTGGAGGGTGGGGGTATAATCAGGGCTCCAAAAATATGTAATAAAAATATTAAATTAAATCTTCCAGATTTCAATAACTTCTGCCTTCAGATCTGGCTTGTTTCATCAGACTTTTTTTGTAGCTTCTGTTATCAAGAAATGAGGAATGCTGATGCACTGGGGAATTCATAAAGGTTTATTTTCAAAAATGTGGTTTTGATTAATCTGTGGGATTTGCAGAAACCATCATCATCAGATCTGGGCACTCTCAGCATCAGTGGTACTGGAGCTGCAAAATATTTGGTGGACTGACAGCAACATTTATTCAGCCACCCATCCGCCAGCAGAAAGTGTGACTCACCCCCAGCGTTAGCATGGACGGAGGAACGGAGATGGGAGACCCTTCGCTCTGCCCCCAGCCCTGCTGCCACGGCACCCACCCCTCCACTGCATGAGCATGGGTACCACCATGCAGGTACATGGGGATTCATCACCTGGTGCCCATGGCATGAGGGGCTCCAGGCTGCAGATGCTCAGCCACATTGAGCTCCCAAGGTGCACCTTCCTCCTTTACAAAGTCGTTTTCCCTTCAAGCAGAGAGGTTTGATCTGTGTCCGGTGTTGCCATCCTCACTTGTTCCTCATCTATCACCACGCTGCCAGCTCGCTCACCAACACCAAAGGAAGGACGACACTGCCAATCAGGATTCACAAATCAGAAACAGTGGACGGCATCGCTAGTAGAGAGCTGTGGTGGCTTTTCAACACCATCACTGACACTGATGTTGGCCATTTACATGACATTTTATGCAGCCTGCGATAAAGTTGCTCTTTGGCCATGCATGTGACATTCCAGGCGCCTGTATTTGTGCATTTTGGTTCCGGTGACAGAACATGAGCTGGAAAGCTGATTGTTCCTGACATTTACACATCAAACGCTGCTTTCAACACGTTGCGCCATAAACATTTCACCAGCATTGCTGTGGGTGAAATATCTTGACGCTGTTGCAGTCTATAATCATTTTGTTGACATTAACGGTGAGATCTGTGGGACAGCAAAACAACTTGAGTAATTGGATGGAGTGAGGTAAAACAATAATTTTAAAGGGAATTATCCATCTGATCATCAGCACAGTTAACCCCTCACTGAAGTGTTAGCACTGCAAATGCAATTTTGACAACTGCTGCTGCCCCAGAGAGAGGTCATGTCCCAGAGGAAATATTGCCCTGTGCTATTTCTTTCTCTACTTCCTTTTTAATTTCACATTTATCCTCTGAAAAAGGAACTGATGTTCCTGTAGGCAGCTCAAACGAATGAGAAATACATAGTAGTGAAATTCAGTGATCAGGCAAATCCATCCTGTTTCTGAGACTGGTCCTGACTCCTCCCGGCACAAACATTTTACCTCTTGATGTCTCGGCTGGGCATTTGAGACAGCAGGAAACCACCAGTGCTGCAAAACCCCTGAACAGAAAAGGGGACTATGAAGATGGTGGCACAGTATTCCAAGGCATTATGAGACTACGAGAGGCACTCTTGTGCGATTTAAAGCATGCGTAAGTATTCCAGGTGCCATTCACATGGCCTTTTAATAGTTGTTATTTTCTTAATTATTTATGTTAGGCCTTATTTCTATTCTGGAACATCTAAATCTGAAGTTGAAGTGTGAACATCCCTGATGTAATACTCTGAAACTTGGCACCTTGCAGCAGACTTACTAAATGTCACCAGCTAGGACAATGGAGAGCTTATTTTGGTTTAAGCTTCTCTAATTGAGGAGACATCACTTTCTCTCACTAAACGTACCCAGAGTGCAAGCGTATCCAACTGCAGTGTGAGATTGAGGTGAACAGAGAAAAGAGAGAGGGCTCAGGAAACACAAGAGGCTGCACATCTCAAGAAGACACAAATGCAGTGATTTCAAATCTGGGGGACAAAAAGGGAATGAAGTCCCAAAGTCCCAAGGCTGGGGATGCTGCTGGCTTCGCCTCCTCATCTCCATCGTCATCACCAGCCACAGAAGAAAAGTTCCATTGAAGAAGCTGCTGAGAAAGAACAGGCTGTTGTAAGCCTGGTCCAAGCAGAGTCCCGCACCTGTTTAACTATGAAAGATGTGACCTTACAGCAGTACAACTGCACTACTATAACCTCCAGAGGGAATGGCAATTTCAGGGTAATAGCACCTTAAAAATTGGTCAGCTCATTTCCTTTCTTGTACAGTCATGTCCTTATTAAAATAGCTGCAGCCATTCCGGTGGATTGAACCATTATCTTTGTGTAGGCTCAGAATCTGAATAGCATCAGCTCTCCGTTAGCTGCTGTACTGCTTATCATCTATCAAACATTTTGGAAAAAACCCTCTTTTCTGCTCCACTGAGCACTTGCCACTTTCCAGCACTCAGCTTTTCAGAAAGAAACCAGCACAGTTTGTGGTGTACCCAAACATCTCAACTGTATACAAACTTTGCCAATTTGTTTGTGTTGTGCAGGAAAAAGTGACACGCAAGGGTAAATATAAATTTTTTTGTTTCAATGTTTTGAAAACAAGATGTTTCCATTTTTCAGTTTGAATGGATGTTGCCTTTTAAAAGCCAGAGGAGGAGAGTGGCCTTAGGTTTTTTATTAGGAAAGCTTGAAAAATAAGTATAATTTTTCCTCTGACATGCAACAAAACTATCAGCTCAGTTCACTGAACATTTTGAACATTTTATTTTTGAGGCTGATTGGGACATATTTCCTTCTTCCCATTTTTCTCAATCATCAGCAAAGCCCAGGATCAGTCACGCAGACGTGACCACCAGCAGCCCTGGCCAGGCTTGCATGGTCATCATCTTGGAGAATATCACTGAGCATTACTAGGAGGAAAGAAAAGCGCCTACCTCAGAAAGGATGAAAGTTATGAATTAGGAGATACTGGGAAGGAGAAAAGAAGCATTATCATTACCTGTGCGGGGCAGTGACTACCAGCTCTCAGCTCCTCTCCGGGGTGCAGCCATCCCCACTGAAGATGCTGCTGCTGCTCCAGGGAGCCACTCATGTGCATGTGCTCCATGCACTATAAACCAAACTAGGGTTTTTTTTTAAAAAAAAAAAAAAAACCAAAAACCAAACAAATACAAAATGGAGCAGTCAGGCCATGCAATTCAGTTGTTTGAGCTGTTGCAAGTCAGGGAAGGCCCTGAGGGCAGAGCCTGTGGCTGGTACCTGGGTGGGTTTTAGCCCCAGGAGCACGGCCAGCTCAGTGCTCAGCCCATTATGAGCTGGCTGTCCCCAGCTATGTCCTCTCACATATTTGGAGAAATCACAGCAAACCAGGGGGGGTGGCTGCCTCACACTCCGCCCAGCAAAGCTGTGCTGCCTCTGGCCACGTGCCGGTCCCCAGCAAGCCATTTTTCAACCCAGACCTGCGGTTGCTGAACGTAAAACAAATCTCATTTCACACAAAAGACTTTTTTGTCCTTCAGAAATGATCTGGGAAAAAAATTAGAAATGCTGCCAGGCTTTTTAAAAATGAATCAAATTTCTCTGAACACTGAAAAACACATTAACATTAGCAGAACCCTCCATACAAGCCTGTACTTTCCGTAGTTCTCCATTTTCATATAGGGAGCTGGTAGGTGAGTATATATTTTTAACTGAACTACATTTATTCAGGTGAGAATTTAGTGTACATTGCTGCCTAGTGATTCTATTGTAACAGAGGGCAAGAGAGGCTCATTCTAAAGTGTTTACAAAATCTGTATGTCCAGCGATACTAAAGCATAGCCATTTCCAGGCAGAAGAGCAGCAAATGACTCATAAAAAAAAGATGAGCAAAGATGAGGAATCAGCTTTCTCATTCAGAGCACAGAAAAGGCTTGTTTACTTTGGGAGTTCAAGAAAAAACAGGTGACAAGTAGAAGCAGCTCCAGAAGGAGTCAGACCGATCAGATTTAGAGGAGCAGATACATCCACCCCCTCTGCTACAGCACAGCAGGATCAGCCCCTGCCATAGGTTGAAAAAAAAATAAAAATTATGGCTTCTTTTTTCAGAAATGTCCTAAATTTCTAACATATTTTAGGGTAAAAAAATAGAATACTGCTGAAACACTCTTTTTACCATTCAGGTTACCCCAACTAGCTTCATTTTTAAACATATCCATTTTAATACATCATTTTGTTTCAAAAGGCACATTAATTTGGTTTGCAAAAAAAATACACAAAATTTGAACATGAAATTGAGTAATCTGCCACTATCCCACTGAGCTCTTTATATTGACCAAACATATTTTTTCAAGTTTTTCAGTTTGCAGAAGATTTTGAAGATTTTTAAATTTTTGGCCCTATAAGCAGGACAGGAAAAAAACAGCCAAAAACCTGTGGAATTGAAAATATGCTTCTCATGCAACTCAGGCTAAGATATTCAAGAAAAGAAAATTTCCTAGGGCAGATTTTCTAATATATCATGTGATAATATATACGAGGAAGGTGGGAGGATCCATCCTCTCTCTCCTTAACTCCAGATCACAAGCCAGGGTGGCTCCAGCCCCAAAATCAAGCAGGCAAAATAGAAGATCACTGAGAATCCCTTCCACATTGAAGGCGCTTACGGTTTCAATCCCCATGCACACAAGTTCTGCTATATTCATCACAGATTAAGTAGGAAGCAAAGTCTGATGACTAAGTGGCAACACCTTAATCACTCCCCTTACAAGCAAGAGTTCAAAGCCATTAATACAGCCAGACAGCTGAATGATGCAGCAGGAATTTGCTAAAAATGCAGAAGGCTGCAAAGCCCAACACCGAGGGAGTCCTGGTGTAATTACTCACGGCTTCCTCTGCACCACTTTACCATATGTTTAAAGATGGGTGGGAAAGCTGACTGCTCTCTTCCCTCCCCAGCACATGCGAGGAGCTGCTGGGTCTCAGCCTCCAAGTGCCAGACATTATCTCCCGCCTGACAGCTAAACACAGGCCAGGAAATGGGTCTCAGAGGGTGCTGTTTTGGAGCACATGAACTACCAGGAGCAAGTCCCATCAGTCTGACGTTTCTATGAACCAACCTCCAGGAAAGAGTGGGAAAGCAGGCAAGTGGCATGCCCTGCTTGGAAATAATGCCCAGGATTTCATTTCATCAGCCCAATGCGTGGCCGTTCACAAATCTGCTCCCCAAGGAGTAGCTAATAAGAATTAGTGACACTGAAGCAGATGCTACATTTTGAATATTCGGTATCAAAACCAAAAACAAAGAAACTGATCCGAAGGGTCTGCCTTCTCCAAAGTCGCTGGTGATTTTTTTCCTCCTCTGTTTATCAAAGGCAAGAAGTTGAAGACAGAGCTCCTCTGTGGCACAGAGTGGACATGTGGGATCAGCCCCCTTCGAGACGCACTGTGTTACCAAGCACTGAGATATTCAGCTGCTCATATCCCCTCATAGAACATCACCACAGTGATCACCCAACACACCACAGTACACCAGCAGACCTGGGTCCCATCAGCTGGACAGTGGGCAAATAGAGGCTGCAAATGCTGCAAAACCCATGCAGAGGGCAGCCGAAATGCTGGGCTGAGCCCTGGGGACAGCAGCACCCGGTGGCATCGAGGAAAGGACACCTTGGTAGGCAAGTGCCTTGAGTACAGGGCTTGTTGAATGAACAGAGGCCAAGTCAGAAGCTGTGATGGAACTGGCTGTGAGTGGAGAATTTTATCAACCTTACCTGAAAACCTGATTTTCTGCTAATACTCTGTCATACTCCATTTTTTTTACTCTTAACTCAAAGCATCCTACAGAGGACACCAGGCAGAGCTATCCAGGGGGCTTTCACTGTGCTAATGAGTATCAAAATTAGAACTGGCATTAGAAGGAAATCAGATCCTCTCCTGTCAAAACCAGGTCTTTACATATCTCTAACCAGCAGGTTAATCCTGAGGCAGGAGGGAGGCACTGCAGCCCATGTCACAGAGCACCACAGGAAAGGGAAGCCTGGGCAGCTTTGAGCGTCCCTGCCCCAGCAGTGAGTGGTGCCTGCTCTTGAGGCCCCACAGGTCTGCATGCAGGAATTTGGGAGGCACTCACTGCTCCAGATTTTCTGGTGTCCTGCCATTAGCTCTGTGCTGCTGAGCAGTCACACCTTACGGAAGGAAAGCATCTGCAGTCTCAGGTTTCTGCTGCCATCTCTGGCAGTCCTTCATCTCAAGTCAATAACATTCTGGCCACAAATAGCAAATTAATGATCTAGGAAATTTGTTGTTCCCTCATACCCCTCCCACTCCTTCTGGCTTCTGTCCAGGTGATGACTTGGCCATGCTGGTCAACACATGCAGGACAGCAGGAGAAGAAAAGCCAAAGTGCCATCCACTTCCCCTCATCAGAGCCATGTAAAGTGGATCAGCACTAACCTAAATAAAGATGCTTGGGCAAGGAAGAATTGGTGCCACCAGCCCTTTGACTTTGGTGCTGGCCATCACCACCAGCAGCTTGCTATGGACATTACCACTAATGTCCCCAAAGGGGAGCGTGAGGAAGGAGCGTCCAGGACCCTCTCATGCAGTCATTGGCCACTAACCCTCCTGCTGGGCTGAAGCACATCCACAGACCCCAAACCCTGCTGCCCCGTGTCTAAGATAACCCTCAAAGCGTTCGTATCTCACACCAAGAGCAGGACAGGAGATGACAGTCCACCCATCAGGCATGCAGCATGGAGTAAGTCTCAAACAGCCACTTCATTTCTTCTACATCTGTGGTACAGATACCTCGGTGGTGATCTTTATCCCTTGTGTACAGTGGTTTGCAGGAGCTGCCTAGAGCACAGCAATGCTATAACTAACCATTGCCTTGAGCTCACAAGCCATCCCATCTAGTGCAGAGGCTGTCCATGCACACCCATGGGTGGGCTTGTCCTCTTCTCCCTTGTGTGACTGGAAATACGCACTTCTGTCCTTCCCTCGTGTCACCTCAGCTGTTTAACAACCTAGCCCGACAATTACTTCCAGCCTTGGATAAAAGTCTCTTGCCCCGATGCTGTTAAATTATGTAGAACAAGATTATAATTACATCCTAAAAAAAACCCCAAAACTCTACACTTAAAAGAACATTATTCACATTGCAAAAAAAAAGCTCTCAACAGTTACAAAATGCCAGAAATAGAGCTGCCTGAATAGCCTCCATGCAGACATTATGATACAGGTTCTAACTATACAGTAATACACCATTTTCCACAGGACCCCTGGCCCTGCCCCAGATGAAAGACGTTTAGTTCATGAGTCATTCTTCAACATCTTTTTTAACCCTCGTTGTTCAGTGTGTGCCCTCAATGCCTTATTGCACTGCTGCCAAACGCTGCTCTGCCAGCAGAACGCTGGGAAGTGCTGCAGGAGAGAAGCCCCTGTCAGCTCCCCTTCAGTGCCCTGCACCAGGGATGAATTCAGCCCTTGGCCCTGGATGGTTGCCACCAGCCAAGCAACGTGTCACCAAACCACCTGCTGCACCTCACAGCCAAAGAGTTCCCCAGTGAACGGTCAGTCCCCTCCGCCAGCCCGCATATGCTGACTCCCACACCTCTTCCCAGAAAGGTCCAATGACTGGCTTTGAGGCAGAGCAGGTAGGCAAGATTGAGAACCAGCAAACAGACTTTCCCTGAAACCCCCATCTCTGGCCATTCCCCAAATAAAACAAAACCATTGACACAGAGACTTTACAGCCACCATGGTCCTCCAGTTCATCCTGGCCTTACCTGTATGCCAGGCTAAAGATCAGGGTTTTGTGCTCTTGAATAAGTGGGAACTGGTCAAAAACAGGCATCAGCCCCACAGATAGACTGCGTCCTATCCCCCTCACAGAAAACCCCCACAATATACCATGAGTATCTGCCTGCACTTACCACCAGTTGTCAACCAGCAGGAGCCATGATGCACATCACCGCGTTCTGGCAAAATGTGGTGAAACATGATAAGGCAGAGCAACAGTCAAGAAGAAATGAAGCAAAACTAATTGACTTACCTGGATTGTTTCAAAACTTTTTTCCCCTGATGACTGGTGCTTCACAGGCAGTGGAGACCATGTAACAGGCTCTTTCTCGCTGGTCCTTGATTTCAGTGACTCCACCTTGTATTTTTTTAACATTTGGTTTGAGTCTGGCAGAGATCCTGCTCAGTGACTGCAGAATATCTCCAGCACAGGAAACAAAGAATTAATGCAGCCTCAATGCATAATATGTTTGCACTGCATAGCATCTGCTGTTTCTTGGGATGTAAATAAGCATATGCAAGATGCAAATCCTTCAGCTTTTTGAACTGAAAAGAGTGAATGACATTTACCTTCTCAATATTACATGGTTCTATGGGAGAAGAGACAGTCTAGGAGCCCACTAAGATGGGGACTGCACAGCACTTCAACACTTTTCTACATGTCCTCCTGACTGTGGATTTCAAGCTGGACCCGAGCCTTGGGGTGCCTCTGAAGTAAAAGTCCTGCTGCTGGCTTTGTGGTTCAGAGGGCTGTTGCAAAAAGAAGGAAGCAGAAGACTGAAAAAGACTAAAACCAACACAATTTCATGGGAGCCTAGGAGCTCTCCTTCATGGAACAGGTCAGTGACACAGAAAATTGTCCTACAGTAAAGTTTTTCTCTCCCATGCTAACCACTGTCAGCTGTTTGCTCCCTATGCCCAGCAGTGTCAATCTGGGATTTCCCACTGCAGACCAGGAGCTCTTTGGCCATGAAGCCTTCTTCTGCCCTGATTTTGCAGTACTGGGTGCAGCTGAGCCTTGACACACAGCTGAAGCTACCTTACAGTTACCAAGTAAAGGTAAGCCCCAGAGGCAAATTTACACCTGATTTTCTACTGAAAAAAACCCTCTCTGCAGCCTGGGTCTGGTAGGGTCTCTGGACACTTTTCCCCAGGGCTGAATGCCTGCAGGGTGGGAACTGCACGAGGTAGAACCACAAAACCTCTTTATGATCCACCAGCCATAAGGAAGCAATTTTAACCCATCAGCCAAGGGCACATCCAGGGTACACAGGGCTGTGTTGTCATGCCAGGCTTGGCTAGGATAACACATGGAGGAAAGGTAGGTATTTGCTGGGGAAATTTTTCTTTTCCTTTTTATTTTTGGTGTCTATTTTCAATGCTTTTTTGTCATATCTCTATAATCTCTTTGTATAGCATTCATCTTCTCATCAGTGATGAAAGGCAGCACCCTTAAGGACTTTTTGCTGGCCTTTTAATTGAGCTGTTTAAACTGATACCTTCAACTAGAGAAAAACACCTTAGAAGGACTGAAGATTTTATTAAATAAAGAGACAGCATCTCTCAGGCCACAGTCAGTCTGGAGGAGTGAGCACGGGGATGCAGAGGCACTCTCTTCCAATTGCACTTCTGCAGTGCTAAGGGTGGCAAGTAAAAGTAACAGGGACACCAGCAATGCCTTGCACCGGTGCTCCATCTTTCTGGAGCAGCACATCCGCAGGTTCAGATGGTCTTTTGTAAGATAGGCTGGCACAAGGACAGCCTTTAAAAATTACAGTGCATTTCCTTGCATAAATATGGCCTGTAAATATACATGCTTGTGCTTATGGGTGGAATGTCCTTTTTACAGAAATTTGGGGACTCAATTTCATGTCTGGAAGGTGGCTCAAGTCAGCAAAATGCAGGTCTGTTTTGAAGAAGGGGTTTGCAGCTAACCATGATGCAGCTAAAAAAAGTTTCTTCCACAGGGTGTTTTCTGGAAAAATGAGTAATCAGAAGTTCCAAGTTTAATACACCCATGGCTTGGGCCAAGTTTTGCTTAGAAAGCCTGCTACAACATCTTCCAAAGTCCAGCTGCTCTCCTGCTGCCAGTGGGTGTACCCCAGGGCTGGTCCTGCCAAGGGGTTCACCAGGCAGCATCCACTCCTTCTATTCTATTTTTGTTTCTGCTGCTTTACTTCACTTGATGCTCTTCCCTGTAGATTGACTCCTTTTCCTTTCCCTGTATTTCCTTGTGTGTTATTAAGCATCCCAGCAGCTCCCAGCCCAGATCAGATTTGCAGGGAGATACCAGCTTCCACAGAGTAATTCTGCCTTGCTCTGGCAGAGGAAAAATCCCTCCTGCTCCAGCCAGACTTGACACTCTTACCAGGGGAATGCTAAAATATTGAAGTACCTGAATCTCAATCAACTTCAAGTTAAAAATGAATTCCCTGCAAGAGCAGTGCAGTTCCTTCCTCAGAGAGCTGCTGATTAGCAAGGTTAATTGTGTACCTGCCAACAGCAGTCAGCGCGAGTTCGCCCACACCGTGTAAGGGACAAGCACCGATAACAGCATCCTCGCTGTCCCTGGATATCTAAGCACACACCAAAGCTATTAAGCTCCAGCTCTGCCAGGTTGGACTGGGAATTTGCGAACAAGAAGATCTGGAGCTGAGGTCAGGCAACTCAGTTCATAGCTGAGCCGCACCAGTGGCTCCTGTCACCAGCACATCACCTCCACCCTGCACACCAAAAAGGGCAGTGTTACTGAGCATGAAGAGGTTGGGTGGTTCATACTAGATGAAGCCAAGCTTCTATGTACAGATACTTAGACAGCTTTTGCACGGCTACAAAGAAAATCCCTGTCCAAATGTAGTGCTCTGAGCAGGGATTTGGCAGTGGGAGTTCTCCTGTGTCAAATCACAAGGTTATAAAATCTCAGGCCCAGAGAAAGGTGTGGATGCATCCAAAGAACGAGCAAGGTGACAGCAGCCACTGCCAGAGCATGGCAGCAAGAGTTCCAGAGATGCTGGCCTCAGCCTCCTCGGGCCCGCCTTCACCTCAGGGCACAATCCTGCGCAAGCAGCACCTGGCACCCGGAGGAGGCAGGTCAGGAGCCATGGTGCCCTCATCTGCAACCACTGACAGGGTTCCCCAGTCACAAGTCCCTTCTACAGGGAAAGGATAACTCAGACACAGGATAACTGATTTTTCAGCAAAATATTTTTTCTATCAAATAACCATATTTCATATCTCAAAATTGCATGGGGGATTGTGGCAGTATCCATAACATTTTTTCTTAGAAGATACAAAAAAAAAAAAAAAAGGACATTTGACCTCTTCAGATGAGGATTTTCTGTCTGAAACTCAAAGTAATACATTTCTTACTTTCATTTATCTCTTATTATAAACAAATCAAATGTTATTTTAGTATCAAAACAAGACATCACCCAACTGTGGTGTTCGCATGAACTGTCATATTGAGAGAAGCCGCAGACCAGGCTGCTGCACGAAGCAGTAAATTCCAGGCTCCAGCTACTCCACTCAGAGCAGGTATTTCATGCTTTGAACACCCTAGCACACACAGTTCTGCTCTGGGGCACAAGGGAAGTATTTGGAAAGTTGCAGCCTCCTGGGATGCAGGAATTACAGAGCAAAAGCAGGATGGTGAGGCCAGGGAAATGCCCAGGAGGGTTGGTGACCCGAAGGACTCACACTCTGCTTTGTCAAGGGCAATTGGTTTTGGCGTGGAGCAAAGCCTGCAGCAGCAACAGCTCAGCAGGAAACGTGCTGGCAGGCTGGGTAAGGGTTTGGGCTTGAAAGCCGAAGCCAAGATAGGCTGTTTGTACTGCCTGTGGGTCCTGGGGAGCAGGTAGGGGCTGGAGCTGGGTGCTGTGAGGGTGTGAGGGGCAGAGCAACCTGTCCCAGGGACTGCCGGAGGGCTGAGCTGGCCCATGTGAGAGGGGAAACTGAGGCACACTGTCCTCAGTCAATGGGTAATATGCATTTCTTAGCCACATTTTCCATCTCTGGACGCCAGCTGTGTTCAACACCTGCTACATTGCTGCTACAGAGCCACCAAGCAGGGCAGGCTGTGAGGGATCTGCCAAGGAAGTTTCCACCTAGCCAGTGCACCACCAAGATCTGTGCAAAAGCTCATCTCCTAGATCTGACCAACAGCAAGGTTTCAAAACATCCTCTAACAGCAAAATAACAGATAGCAGCAAATATAAATTTAAAAAATTTTCTTATAAATAATGAAACTACTGGGTTTCTTTTTTTTAAAGAACAGATGCAAAAGGACAAGTTGGGTGATGTCCCTACACAGTTGCAACAGATTAGTGCTGCCATTCAAGATGAAGACCAGGAGCAAGCTCTACCCTTCCATAAGTAAATAAATAAGTAACCACAAGGCTGAGATAAAATTTGGTGATGAAAGGCCTATGGGACACCCATAAAGAGCAGGCTGGGACACAGCTGAGCTTCTCCAAGCCAATCTTACCACCTTTCTTCTCTGCTTTACGCTGACATTTTGCTGCAGAAGCAGATGTTGGAGCTGCACCCATAAAGCAGGACTTCTACACAAGCTGGGCCGTGGTCCCCCACATCACTGCAGTGTGTCCCAGCCCCTGAGAGCTGCAGCTTAGCTGCATTGCTCATCGCCGAAAGCCCTTCACAGCAGAAACTCCAGGAATTCAATCTATATACCTCAGCCAACTTATCAAAAGTGTTCAAGATGTTTAGGTCATTAAGCAGTAATAGAGAATAATGAAAAAAAAAACCAAGCTTGCACATCATTACTGTTAACTGCAGTGCGCTGTACAGGTTCAAGTTTGCAGACAAAATGCTGCAGAGCAAAGCCAACAGAGGCATGAAAAGCATAGAGAGTAAGGTCACTGAGAAGGTGAGAACCTGGTCTGTTGCTCAGAGCCAACGCATGTACATGACCTCTTCTGCAGCCTCTGCTCGTTTACTTAACCAGCCCTTGGGGGTGAATTTATTGCTGGGGAATTCAAAGCTCAAACAGCAGTCAGCGACGCCAGCACCCCCTGAGGTGGGAGCAGGGCAGGTTTCCCAGGGTTGGCTGGGCCAGCACCCCTTGCTCCCGACCCAACATAGCCAGTGGTCCTTCTTGGGCACAGGCTGCCGAGCTCATCCCACAAAAAACAGAGCTCAGGCTGCAGGCAGCTGAGAAAACAAAGCAAACCTCTTTTTTCCTGTGTGAAACTGCAGAAATTTTCTTTTTCTCCAAAGGACACTTAAAACTTTCGGGTTTCATTCCCCCTTTATAAACTGAAATCAAGAACATCTTGGATCAAAAGTAAACTGACTTTTACTAAACAAAATGAAAATCAGCTCTCTTAAAATGTGGTTCTTTCCTGTAAAACTTTGATTGCACAGTAAAACCATGTCTTGTGGGAAAAAAAGGCATTATCAAAACTTATCAGTTCTTCCTAGGATCATAGAATCATAGAATGGTTAGGGTTGGAAGGGACCTTCAAAGGTCATCTAGTCCAACCCCCCTGCAAGGAGCAGGGACATCCCCCACTAGATCAGGTCGCTCAGAGCC
>JAAGAY010013985.1:0-12994 GCA_011801015.1 Ardeotis arabs | reverse complement strand
TCTCGGAAAGGGTAGTCAGGCACTGGAATGCACTGCCCAGGGAGGTGGTGGAGTCACCGACCATGGGGGTGTTCAAGAAACGTTTGGATGTTGTGTTGAGGGATATGATTTAGCTGAGAAGTATTGGTGATGGTTGGACTGGATGATCTTTTAGGTCTTTTCCAATCTTGATAATTCTGTAATTCTGTAATTAAACAATAAGCAGTTAACTTAAAATGAAGAAATTGAGCATCAGGCAGGTATTAACAGAACATTTTGACTCTAAGAACTGGATAAAAAAGATTTTGCATAGTTATACAAAAATATTTTAAAGAACTTTTTGGACATACATGTCTCAAAATTGTATAGTTTAAGATATGCTGTGACAGACAGTGAAATAGGTTGCTTTTGCAATCTCTTCCTCTCGTTCTGTCTATAACTATTTTTAGATTTCCATGCAGAGGCTATTAAACACAGTATGTGTCTTCACAAAGTACAGAATCAGATTTTTGCCTCGTCTTTGTTGAAGAACTCCTTGTATAAAATGCATTTAAAGGTCTTTTAAGCACACTTTGTAACACTGCAAATATCTAAGCCACAAAATTAAAGAAAAATCAAAAGATACAGTAGAATACATTGGAATTTATACTCTTTCTTGTTCTTTTTAGCAGGATATATTTTTTCCCCATTTATTGTATTTACTGTATTTTACTGAGTATATTTCTAGACAAATGGAAATAAGAATGCTGTTTTCAAACAACATCTTAAAGAAGTCCAAGTGCTATATATCTGCATATTTTCCCAGATAGCTTTTAATCAAAAAAAATAAAGCAAAATTTAAAGAATGAGTAAGAAGGAAGATTTTAAGGGATAAAGAATGAAGCCTATCTGAATTTTCAGTGATTGCCTTTTTAGCTGTTGTAAGCATCATAGTTTGTCCTAACATTGCCCTTGAATCAAAATAGAATAATTACATTTAACATATGATCTCCATTTCAACATTTATTCCCAATTTCTTTAATCACCAAAATGTATATACACTAAGTTGGTTTAAGACCTATGCAAGTGTTTTGCCTGTCATTGCTTCAGTGTTTTGCCTATTATTTTGCATTTGCCTATCATTGATTCAGGATTATGATAAAATTACTGTTTTGATTAGCAGTAAACACTGACAAAGTTTCATTGGATGGCAACAAAACAAAGTACCTGTTCCTAGTCTTAATAACTAAAATAATCCATATGTGTGGGGGGGCCTTTCATGGTGGAAGTAGTAGAGCAATGGAAAATGCATAATTTCTTATTGTGCAGACAGTAAGGTAGTTTCGAGAATACATACACAAGGTTTTCTGTAGTGCAATTAAACAAGCAGTAAATTACGCGCATCAACACTTTCCTACATGCATTTACTCATATTCCTTATCACTCACAGGAGAAGGGTGAGTAGGATCTTTGTTTAAATACAAGATGGAAGATAATGGAAAGAAGGCCCTGAAAACTGGGCTGACGAGATCACAGACTGAAAACAGTAAAGATGAGTCGGATTGTGGTGACTCTCCAGACAGTACTGACAAGCTTTGACTGACAAATTCAGTTAAGCAAATGCAGCACAGTCTATTCAGAGAACAGGGATTCAAGATAAGCGTCAGTTTTAGCAAGAAAATTGGGTTTTATAATGATAAAACAAAAAAGTACAAAAATACGTCTATCAGCACAGACGCTTAGAGGATCAAAGTGAGAAAATAAGAAAGATTTAAAGAAGGACATTTTATGGGTAAACCACTCCTGCTAGCACAGACAGATCATGATACAGAATCTGAAGAAGGAAAACAGCAGAGGCATTTCTCTCTTTGCCTTAGGAGACAGGTACCTTATTCCATATGCTGAGAGGCTTGGGAATGAAGAAAGAAAAGGCTAGGGTGGGCAGGGGAAGACAACTGACTGATTCGACTATTTCTTGGAGAAAAAACTTTTAGAAATCTTATTCTTTGCATCCTTTTTCCCCACTATGAACTACCATACATTTCCTTTGATCTATCATCATTCTTCACCACAGTCATAGTTTAGTCGCCTACCTATAAAAAAATATATTTTAAAAAAAAATTTTAATTTTAATCCCTGTGAAAGAAACTCAGCTCTTTACAAGGAGGTCAAAATAAATGCTGTTATGGTAATTTCTAACTGTATTTTCTGTGTACAGAGTTTTCCTGAATGTACAAAAAAGGTATACTAAGATAAATCAAAGGTATGGAGGGAGAAAAAGGAAAAAACAATGCAATAAGGTAATCTCAAATCTCTAAAGTCTTCGTCACCTGCAACATGAAGGCATTTTGTTCTACTGAGCAAAAGAAATTTTGAAATATTTTACAGTGAATCTGGCACTTGTTGAAACTCTAGGTAAGTAGAGTAGACTCTGTGTCTAATGATTCACTAAAGCAAAATACAAAATTGAGAGGAATATATGTCAAGGCACTTCTGAAGTGTCTAAACCTCAGCCTTTCATACCTATTTTCAAGAAATATTATTTTAGTTATATCTTAATTTAAAAGAAGCACTCAGAGGTATATTTTCTCAAGGCTATCTTAGTTCTTCTGTCTTGGTTCAAAGGAAAAATACTTCTGCACAGTATAACGTGCACAGGCTTAACCAGAAAAAAAAAAGTTGTCCTTAACAGCCTACAGTCTCTACAGCTTTGAAATGTTCAACAAATATTCATTTATTGAGTTGTTTCCTTTCACTTACAAGTGTCATGAAGTTTCTGACTTTCTCTACTAGTAGCATTCTATATAAACACTAGTAATAGAGACTCACTTGAAATTTAATAACAGCATTTTGGTAATGCAATTTTGACTGTATTTTTTGGCAGGGAAGAAAGACGCAATATGAGAAAAACAAATAAAATAATCGATTAAAAAAATTAAAGGGAAAGGTTCTTCACCGTTAACTACATCATGTTTTTAAGAACAGAACAAATGATAAATTATCTCCAAACACACATCATAGGCAGGAATTGCATCTGATGTTCTATGAAGTCAATTGGAATCCTTCTTCTGATTATATTTATAGTTCAGAAACTATTTGCATGTATGCAGAGGATAAAAAAATTTGGTTTCCAGTGAAGATGAAACAATCCATCTGTTGGGACATGAAAGTTTTTGGATCGATGCATTTGCAATGCTTGTGAAAGTACATTTGCATAACAGGTCATCAGCAAGATGTTGATGGAAAAGGAAAAACAAGGAAAAAAAGAAGAGGGACAAAAAAAAAAAAGCAAATTTCAATATAGCCATTCTCTTTTGGTAGCACTACTTCCAAATTAAGTGCATTTACAGAGAGTTAATTTTCCAGGAAGATTAGCAATAAATAGTTTCTCAAAACTAAGTCAGTAGAAAGTAAGTAAAAAATTGAGTCATCTGCAAACACCATTCTGCCCTAACTGCACATTCTGTGCTTTACACAAAAACTTCCATGCACAACTAGTATAAATAATTTACTTTTTTTCCAAAAGTAAAAAAGAATGTAGTGCTAGTACAGATATTTAAGATCTCCACTGCTGTCTTATAAGCTGTATAGACAATTTAATAGGTACTTTTACTTCCCTCTGCTATCTTATTTTCCCTACCTGATGTTTTGAAAAACAGCACCAGTAGTTTGTATCTTCACCAGTGACAAAATAACACTCTTGTGCACTATTATGACACAGTGAATACTGTGAGATTCATTATTAAAGTAGTAAAAATATTCCTATAGAACAAGTCTAACAAACTACAAGTTACAATCTTTTAACTGAGGTCCAATTTAGATTGAAAGAGGTCATATTTTTAAAGAATTGTTTTTATTTAAACTCTAAATATTAAATTTTATTTCTAATCTAATTCTATCTTATTTGTTTGAAATCCATCTTGAACATTGTATCCAAGTAGGACATCTGGGAACTTAGCTGCATAAGAAATAGCGTTCCCATATAAATCAGAACCAAGATGTTTATAACTCAAAAAAAAAAAAAAAAAAAAAAAAAAAAAATTTTAAGAGAATAACAAAAGAAAACAAAACAGACAAAAAAACCTAACAACAGAAAAATACTGAAGCATGTAATTTACAGCACTATAGCTCACAGCAGATCCCGATGCCCAGCTTCCCCCCTTCCTCCCAAGTAGCAGGACCTCCCCTCAGCACCCTCCTCACTCTACACTGAGCACACTGATACACTGATGTCACAGGGTATGGAACAGCCCTTTGGCCAATTTGGGTAAACTATCACAGCTGTTGGCTAATTAGTAACCTATCCCAGCTGTGTCCCCAGCCACAGGTGTCACCAGCTCCAGTTCCTCTCTCAGCTCAGGTGAAAATTAACTCTATCCTAGCCAGAACCATGTAGTAAATAAAAGACTAGACTAAAAAAGCAACAAACTACTGGAATCCTGACTGCTCTTTTGCCTTTTAATCCCTAACATGCACTCTGGTTTACCACATTTCTCCAAAAAAAAATGATATTGTCTTATCTCTACAGATTCTGAGATGAAATGCATACATACATTACCATTCTGATATTAAAGTCTATGTTTACATATGTAAGAAAGTAGATCAAAGCAATTATAATAAAAAAAAGAATGTTAATAGGTATACATTATATGTAAAACTTTTTTCTTCTACATTGGTATATTATACAACTTCCAGCTTTAAAAAACTAAAAATTGTTGTCAGGTCTGTCTGTTTCATTATTCTCCTTGGCACAGGCTAACTTATCACATAAGTCTCAAATAGATTATATGTGTTTTTTAAGATCAATTTAATTGTAAATTGGCATCAGTATATGGCAAAATTAATGGCTTTTTAATGACAGTACACGCTAATGATTAAGTAGAAACACAGTGGAGGGGTGAAGGCATGGCTTTAGAAATGATTAATATGACAAGTCTTTAAATATTACTATACATAAAACTGACACACACACACAAAAAAAAAAACAAAACTAGCTTTGTCTCCCTCTTCCTTCCATCCTGGGAATAAAAGGAGAACAGTAAAGTGCAGAAATAATATTTTGTTATATTAAGTACTCTGCATAACCCCATTGTTCTCAATATATATTTCACTGAAAATTAGATAAAAAAAGAGTGAATACCACATCACTATGATATTATATCTACAAACATAAAACAGACAAAAAACAATTTTCATCCCAGTCCAAGTTTTTTAACTTGGGAAACTCTTTGCTAAATTCTGGATGCAAAGCAGGACACAAGTATACTACATTCCCCTCCACACATCTTAAAAGCTAAAGAAGATGAGTTAAGAAGAATTTTAAAAATTAGTAAAAATATTTTCTTATATTGTGTTTTTAAAATATTGCATTAAAAAAGGGAGTCCTTAAGCCTTTTGGATTAAAAGTTTTTAAAAATAATTTGATTGTAAATTTATTGAGATAAAACCATTTAGGGAAAAAAAAAATTCTATTTTTAAAGATACTTAGCACAATGAGAGTGGGAGTTTTTCCCCAAACCTCTGCCAATGTCTAAAATCAGTAATACATATTTTACTTTATACAAATATTTAATGTCATGTAGTCATGATATTTAGTTTAATCAATTGAAATACAGTATTTTTCCATAGCTCTATGTGATTATGAAATGGCTGATAAAAAAAAAAAAAATCACTCCTTAGATCCTAAAAACTAGTATAAAAGATGGATTTTGATGTGTTAAGTCTCCATTTCTCATACTTACTTACCTCTGCATGATCCTCTGCTTATAGTGCATGCCCTCTCAATTCTGTTATTTCATTCCTGTAACTCTATTTCCACTGAGCTACAACTCAAGAGATCCCTTGCTTGTTACTGCATTGCTGACCTGCTTTTCTTTCTTCATTCTCATTTAACAATAAGCTTGATACAGATCAAACCTCCTGGGCTTCAAAAACTCTGAGTGGATTGACTCTGGCTATATTCAAGGCCTCTTACAGGTAAGGGTCTCCATAAGGCTTTGTACCCATGCTGCTTCTTAGTGTTTTGCAGATAAGCAATGGATGGGGTTCTTTCATTGTGAAATACCCTTTATTTCTACCTGTACCAGAAATGAGACTCATATTACATCCCTTTTAAAAATAATAATTTAAAAATCCTACACATTCCACAGTAGTTCTCTATTAATTCCATCATAACATTTTCTTTTATATTATTGCATGTTTTGAAAACTTTCTTAGAGGTAGATTATTTTTGATTGATGTTTAATAGTATCTTAAAATACAAAGCATTCTATGACAGTTATATAACTCACAGAGCATTCTATAACTAACACTGAACTATATTCAATTTCCAGTCTCCCTAGCAAAACACTTCAGTCACTTTGTGCAGACAATAAGAGCAGAAAATAATTTCAGTGTGACTAATAATACATCTGAGTCACACATTCTTGAAGAAATGGCTCAGTAAATTCAACAGCCTGCATGTACAAAGTCCCCACACTCTATGTAGTCAGCAAGAGACTTCTGTATAGAAATGCATATGTACGCAGACAATGACAAACATGACTTTAGAAAACATTTTTGGCACCACCTCCTGTTATGCTCTCCTGTGGAACCTGAGGAAGTGTGAACTGCAAGAACAAACCGCTAGTTGAGTAGAAAAAGGCTGGGCCACTAGATACATAGGGCAGTAGTCAAAGGTTTGCTCTACAGATGGTAGCCAGTTTGAAGCAGAGTGCCTCAGACACCAGAGTTAGTCAACAGGACCCCCTGGGAAACTGCCCTCAGGGACAAGGGAGCAGAACTGAGCTGGCAGATCTTTAAGGGCACTTTCCATAAAGCATAAGAGATCTTGATCCCCATCTGTAAGAAATCAGGAAAGGATGGCAAGAGACCAACATAACTGAGTTGAGACCTGCTGATCAAACTAAAGGGCCAGAAGGAAATGCAGAGGCAGTGGAAGTAGGGGCAGGTATCCTGGGAAGAGTACAGGGATGCTGCCCAGTTGTGCAGGGACAGGGTCAGGAAGGTGAAGGCGCAGCAGGAGCTGAACTTGTCAAGGGATGCAAAGAATAATATAAAGGGCTTCTATAGGTATGACAGCCAGAAAAGGAATGTTAAAGAAAATGCACCCCCTGTGACAAACACAACTAGCAAACTGGTAACAATGGATGAGGAGAAGGCTGAGGTACTCAACAATTTTTTTTGCCTCAGTCTTCACTGGCAATCTCTCTTTCCACACCTCTCAAGCAGATGGACCTTGAGGGAGCAAAGTTCCTCCCACTGTAAGAGAAGATTGGGTTTGAGACCACCTGAGGACCCTGAACATACATAAGTCTATAGGACCTGAGGAGATGTGTCTGAGTTGTGAAGGAAAGGGCTGATATAGTTGCTAAGCCACTTTCCAAATTTGAAAGGTCATGGCACTCAATTAAGTTCCTGGAGAATGGAAAAAGGGAAACATTGCACTCACTTTTAAAAAGGGTAGAAAGGAGGATCCTGGAAACTACTGACTTTTTAGCAGGGCCTGTTGTGATAGGAAAAGGGGTAATGGTTTTAAACTAAAAGAAGTTAGATTTAGATTAGATATAAGGAGGAAATTTTTGACAATGAGGGTGGTGAAGCATTGGGACAGATTGCACAGAGAGGTGGTGGATGCCCCATCCCTGGAAACATTCAAGGCCAGGTTGAACAGGGC
This sequence comes from Ardeotis arabs, assembly GCA_011801015.1. NCBI lineage: Eukaryota > Metazoa > Chordata > Aves > Otidiformes > Otididae > Ardeotis > Ardeotis arabs. The sequence goes on along the minus strand of JAAGAY010013985.1, from coordinate 5,361 downwards.
TCTGAGCAACCTGATCTAGTCAGGGATGTCCCTGCTCCTTGCAGGGGGGGTTGGACTAGATGACCTTTGAAGGTCCCTTCCAACCCAAAGCATTCTATGATTCTATAATAAGATCTACACTTTATAAAATTTTGTCCAAGACCTGCATGAGGAGACGGAACACAACCGGAGCAAACAGGCAGATGATTTTAAATGGGGAGGAGAAGAAGTGAGGAGGTGATAATGCTGATCCTAGAGCTTCAGTTCTGAAAGACCTTAGGAGACATGAGGACAGGGGCAACAAAAATCTCACAGTTTATACTGAGACATCCATAGTTGCGCATTTGGGAAGAATAACAACATGTATGTGTACAGGCTGGTAAAAATTAGCTGAGTACCAATCCTGCTGAAAAGCGTCTGAGGGTTACAGCAGATGCTAGGTTAAATATGAGACACCACCGCACTCTCAGTGAGGCTAAAGCAAATTGCACAAGGTGCAGAACTAGGAAGAGGTGCACCAGTAGACTGAAGGAAATTTCTAGCTCCCTCTAGTCCTATAAAGCCACGTCTGGAATACATGGCTGGTTCTTCATCCACCCCCACCCCAGCTCAAGACTCACAACCAAAGAGTCCTGTGCAGGGCTGCTAAAATGGTCAGGATCCCAGAGCACAGGACTTACAAGATGATGTTGAGGGAGCTGGAGCTGTTTAGTGTGGTGAAGAGGTGGCTGAGGGGAGATAAAACACAGATTTTAACCACATGGGGAGCAGTGGCAAAGATGTGGAGCCTCAGTAACACCAATATAACAAAGAGTCATCACCACACATTGCAGACTGCAAGCCGCAGGCTGAACGTTAAGGAAAATCTGTTTTCCTAGGAGAGGAGGACAGTGTGTGAGCACAATGCTGAGAAACATTGTAGAAGCTCCATCCTTAGAGGTTGTCAGGAAGCCAGTTGAACCTGCTTTGGAGTTTGTGACACTTCAAACAGGAGGCTGAGACAGACGACTTCCAGAGGTCCCTTCTACCTCTGTGAGTCATTGTAACTAAAAGCTTTGATTGGAAGTAGCTGTGCATATTTACTGCTACAGAAGAAGTATAAGCTTTTGAAAATTGTTCCTTTCTGTAAGATTAAAATAATGTAGAATGGAACAAAAAATAACTAAAGAAATTAAAGCAGCGTGTATAAAAAACAAGGTTAAAAAAAGGATATTATTTAATTTAGAGATTGCATCATTAAGGTAGAAGGTGGAAGAAAGATAAAACACAGCTAGAAATAGAGAAGAGAAAAACCCGAGTGCCACAAATAGCTGTCTTACGTGAAAGAGAGGAGCAAAACTTGGAAAAAAATGTGTTTCTGCATAACTAAATTGTAGAACTCCATGCCACAATTCAACATTAAATCCCTGTGATTCAAAATATAAGCCCATCATTAAGAAATGGAAATTTGCAGGGGGGAAAAAAAAAAACAAACAGGATTTCAATAACTGAGCAGTTCCTAATAGACTTTCTGAAACATGTCCTGAAATCAGTACTGGCCACTGCCAGTATGTAGGGCAAGGCACTACACTGGTGTACCTGGAGAGGGCTTTGAAGAGTGGAAAGGCTCACACACACAAAAGACAGGTTTGAAGCAGCTTCTACCATTTAGAAGGTTGATAGCACTGAAGTACCTATGTGATGAGACCCTGGATCTTTCATTATTTCCATAATAATAAATCAAGTGATGATACAATTTATTCTACCTCGCCTTTTGAAGTCCAGATGTTAGAATTATGTGCTCTTAGCTCCAAAACAATACATTATTACTGCCAAGTGCTATTTATCATTTCATATGTTACAGTCTTAGTGGCATTAATTATTTATAGGGCAAAGCCAACTCAACTCTTAAAATGTAAAATAAGGACACAAAGTCTCCTTTGATGTATATCCTTTGAAATTTAAAAGTGTCATAAATCTTCCAGGTGGGTATCTTTCCAGTTAAAACCCATCAAATTATATGAACTTATAAGAAATGTTTTGTGCTGTTCAATATAAGTACGCCACCTATTCACTAGGTAATTCAGCGCGATTTGCATCAAGTTTAGATACTTGCAAATTACAGAGAGCATCTTCTATGAGCAACATTATAATCCCAAGTTTTGGAGTTCACTTTGCAGCAAATAGGAATAACCACCAACTGTGGTTGAAACTTTTGCAGCGAACAGCACACAATACTTGCAAGTATAGCCAAGACAAAAAATAAAAAAAAAAGTCTCTTCCATCAAGATGACAAGGCATTAAAATTCTCTTCATAGACATAGGAATGACATTGCTTTAATTAAAAATTATTGGTTTCATAAGCTATTTGACATTCCAAACCATGATAGATAGAGGCTGCAAAAAATTAAAATCAGTCTGGCTGGTACATTAGGGCAGATGTCAGGTTAAAGTTTAAATAATTCTAGAGGAATTTCTCTTTAAATAAGCAGAAGTATAACCAAGGGAAAAAAAGGTAGTAATTCACATTTAGCTTTAGCAGCAACTATAATCTAGAATACCGTACTTTTAAAAGAAGAAATCCTAGGGAACAAAAAGGAACCCAAGTTTATTCAAAGACTATTAAAATTATTACACTATTATCTTATATTTATATATCTTATATATTATTATGTTATACTTGTGTAAGTACATGTGATCATCTTTTAAAAAAAAGTGAGCTTCTATATGCCCTTTTATTTCCTGGTTAGAAATAACTACAGGGTCAAAAATACACAAATAGACTCTGAATCAGGGGCAAGTAAATGCACCTACGCATCCTACAAAATCTAATGCTATCACTGCTTAATGTAACCCAGCAGGTTTCATGGGAAGGAAAAAAAAAAGAAAACAAAACCAGGAAATAAATTGATCATGAACTATCTTTATAGGTAAAGAATATTGTTTCAGAGATTTAATTGGAGGCAGAGAGAGTAGTCCAGGGTACCAATCGTACAGTCATTACATCATGGTTCCTGTACATTCCCTTTATATAACATGTCTGATTCTTCAGTATTAGGCATTTTAAGTTATCATGTTACACAAAGCAGGTGCTTAAATTATCTCACTTAACAGATGTCAATAACAATGTATGGAGTTTGCAGCTATGATTTCAGCTGAAGAGTGGCACCAGCAGTTGGGATTTGGAGAAATTTACTCCTTTCTACCTGAAGGCAAGGCCTTCACCAAGTTTTCCCAGAGTGACACTACAGCTTTTCTTAACATGGACATGGTTATGAGAAAACTGAGGCAATAAAAAACACTTCAAGACAACAAAGGCTTTCACAATAAAGGATTGCAACACAGTATTGAGAGCTCAGGGAATTCAAATTGCTAATTTATCAATTAAAAAGTGAAACTTTCAGGGACAGCATAGTCAGTATGTTTACAGAAGTATAGGTGGGTTTTTTCCTTGTCAAAAGAACTCACACCAGCCTCACATAAAGACTTCTAATGACATTAACATTCTTGATGAAATGGAGAGTTATCTCAGAACCTTCAATAAGCGAGACAGTACATCAAAAGAACAATTAACTGTTCCCCTTAATATCAGGAGTAAATTGAGCTCCTTAAGTATTTCATTTTAAAACTAACTTTCAAAACACTTCCTATGTACACAGTTGTGCCTTAAAGTTCTTTTCAGCTTCTTGTTCATTTTTTAGGAGCAATAATACAAGAAATGCCCCAGTACTCCTCTTAGGACATCAACTCAAAATTAAACTCAGTCAGTTATGTGTGCATGTGAGAGACAGGTAAGGTTTTTTTGTTTGTTTTGTTGGGTTTTCAGTTGTTGTTGGATTTTGGAGGTTTGGGGTGTTTGGGAGATTTTTAATTGTGTTTGTTTTGGTTTTTTTTTTTGTTTGTTTGTTTTTAAATATGTTCCACAACAGCACCAAATCTCTTGAACTGCTATATCAAGTTATCCATTATGATTTTTAACTCTTTTCTAAAGGCTTTCCTTCAAGATAACATCCCTCAATCTGTTGCATGGTCAATGTTTTTTGTCCCTAGCTGAATAACTTTCATTTAAGGTTATTTTGGTTTCTAGTTTTGGTTTGTCTGTTTTAACACAGCATTTATATGAATGTTTTATCTATATCATGTTAGAATGTACTGTTAGCAATGTGTCATTATCAATAATTTTCACACATCTAATGTTTATGTTAGCCCAGGTCACCAATAAAAATATTGATTATGAAATCACCTGAGAGATTATGACATATGTTTATGTTCTAAGACTGACAAACCAGTTTTTAAACTTGTAAATGCATCTCTTACTATTTCATTTTATATTGAATAAGAAAGGATAATAAAAAATTATGTCAAAAACCTTAAAATGCATTGATAACCACTACTACTTTATCAAACAGTATGTAATCTAATATAAAAAGGCTGTAAAACAGATGCATGCATAGGTAAATTTTTGTCTTAAATACTAATTCTAATAGAGAAACAATATCCTTAGAATGGTCAGAAGGCAGCTTAGGTCTGTGGTTGCAGCAAAGATGCAACGTAAAACTTTAAAGAATATTCTTTTGCAGAAATCTAAGTGTCCAGGCACGTGAAGGTAGAGCTCTAGCATTTACACAGTCTCTGTTATGCATGCTACATGTCTGACCAGAGAATAACTGCAGCAATGTGCCTTTGTCAAGCCTCTCCTGGGTTTTCCTTACAGCACTACACCCACCATGAATGTGGAGGAAGATAAGATCCTGTTCCTGACTGAGGACAGGGATAATTATGGTGACCCAAACAACAGAGACAAGAACATCAGCTTTCTAACACATATATGAGTATGTGCATAGCATAACTCTCCTGTAAAATCAGTCTCTCTTTCTGTACTGAAGCTACTTTAGGAGACTAACACAGTACTTCCACTTTTTTGGAAAAAACTTTCCATCTTCTCAAACAGCAAAAATAAAGTTCAACAACATTTGCTAAAATTTTCATTATAGGAAAAATTTGAGATATAAAAAGGATTTTTAATTAAAATTTTTGCAGTGTTCTTCCAGTGTTTTGAGAAAGTTATATACTATAAAACACTAGATGAATTATTTTTGAGCTGGAAAGCAATTACATTATGTTCTGTTTGTATTACAATGCTGTAACTTGCCTGAAGCATGGAAAACAAACACTGATCACTTACACTAGTTTCCAGCATATTTCTTTTTTATGTTAAACACCTATGTTAATTTGTAACAAAACAAAACAAAAAAACCAACCAAGAACTCCAAACAGCATATAAGGTGGATGGAAATCAGGCATCCTTACCTGAAAGGTACAGAAAAGTGCAGAAACATGATATTTTGGAACGTTCCCTTTTATGAAAAAAAAAAAAAAAAAAAAAAAAAAGATTTTAATATT
>JAAGAY010013977.1:0-20898 GCA_011801015.1 Ardeotis arabs | reverse complement strand
CAGGTACAAAGCTAAACCACACACAAAGCACCGAAGTAGTAACTGAAGTCTACTTGTGTAATCCTGAAGACTTCCACCATCAGTCACCTGCTATATCAACTCAGGGCCTAAATCAGTTTTTCTCATGGCTTTTTACAATTCAGTAACTATCAAAATAAATACAGCTGATGATCTCATGCAGCTGGCTTATTTTCATGCTATAAAAGTTAAATTACAGGTATCACTTCTTGACAAGATTTCAGTTTTTTTGTTTATCCACTTTATTTGCATGCCAAAATACTTAGTTATTGTAACTACCTTTTTCCAAACAAGCCCAAGACAGAAATACTACATATGAAACACTAATGAAGTTACTGAGTGTACTGGTTTTGGCTGGGATAGAGTTAATTTTCTTCATAGTAATTGTATGGGGCTATGTTTTGGATTTGTGATGAAAACAGTGTTGATAACACAAGGGTGTTCTAGTTACTGCTGAACAGCACTTGCATAACATCAAGGCCTTTTCTGCTTCTCACACTGCCCCAACCAGCGAGTAGGCTCGGGATACAAAAGAAGTTGGAAGGGGACAGAGCTGGGATAGCTGACCCCAGCTGACCAAAGGGATATCCCAGGCCACATGACATCATGCTCAGTGATAAAAGCCGGGAGAAGGAGGAGGAAGGGCGGAATGCTCTGAGTGATGGTGTTTTGTCTCCTCCAGTAACTGTTACACATGATGAAGCCCTGCTCTCCTGGTGATGGCTAGACACAGTGAATGAATTCCTTATTTTGCTTTGCTTGCGTACATGGCTGTTGCTTTACCTGTTAAACCGACTTTATCTCAACCCACGAGTTTTCTCACTTTTACCCTTCCAGTTCTCTCTCCCATCCCGCTGCTGGGGGAGTGACCAAGCAACTGTGTGAGGCTGAGCTGCCCAACAGGGTTAAACTAAGCTAGAAAATGGCAGAATTAAGATAACATGCAACCTTGACACATTCACCTTAAACAGAATAAAGACATGGCTTAATTATGCATCCCTACTACTTTGTGAGTCAGGGACATAAAATAAGTATTTTTAAATTAAGAAGTCTATCCACAATTTCAGTTCCCAAAGAGCTCTAAACAGTTTGGATATTTCCTTTATATATCAGTTCTGCAAGGGGACCAGTGAAACTTACATCATACAACCCATGATGGATTTCATTAAATTTAATTATTGTGCTATTTCAATAAATAACACAAGCAATTGAAAAACATCTGGAGAACAAGGAAATAGAAAGCAGAACTGCCACATAGCATTTAATGAAATTCTACACAAATTTCTTACCATGAAAAATGTTATGTGACTAGGTGCAGTAGCATTTACACAGCATGAGAGAGAAAAATTAATAACAGAGTTGAAATGGTCACAGGCAAAATTAATTCTTAACTTACATTAAAAATCCTTTTGCCAGGATTAAATACAACCCAATAGACTACAAGCTGGATATATTTTAGAGAAATGACCACTGTCACCTCAGAAGTAAAGGTTTTAAGTATGTTGAAATTGTTGCTATTGTTTACAGAGGCAAACAAAATCATACTGTGGGTTATTAATTTTTTCATTTGCAAAATCAGGAGCACAATTGGCATATTGCTATATCAATACTTCTTGGGACAGAGCTGGCAGCGTCATCAGCAACATGTGAGATTCCTTGTGCTAGAGAGATCTCAGGATGTTTCAATGTATTTATTGCTGTAATCATCGCTGCTAGTGGGTTTTACTGAAGGATTTCTTTTTTGTGGTCCAAACGGAGGAATCAAAAGAAAGCATAGCCTTCACAGATGCCTCATTTCTACTACGATGAGGGAAGCAAACCTCAAAACATTCAGCTGTCATAGATAAAAGGGCATACAGAATGAAGGGAATTGGAAAGGTAACAGCTGTGGTAAGCAGGTACAAAAACTTCCAATCACAACACTGTTTAGATGAGTCTTAATAATAAATCAATTTCTTAAGTAAAAAAACAATCTTCAGTCATTTTTCCAAACTGGGCAGAGCAGCACACGACACACTCAGCCACAACACAGCCAACGACAAAGAGACTACCACTGTAGTGACATGTCTCCAGCGTTTTCTTTGTGCTGCCACTGTCCCGTAAACTGATCCAGAGAGCCAACATGGCAGAAAGCTAAAAGCATTGTTTTGCAAATTCAGCCCCCCCCAAACTGGCCTACTGTAAGATGAGCTGAAGACCAGTGCAAGAGGACAGCTGGGAAACTCCCACGGGAGGAATATAAAAGGAGAGTACCTTTTCTAACATGGGCTTGAAGTTACTATATTTTTAAACAGCACTTAAGAGTAGCTTCGCTAATCTGTCCAGATGCGTCTCGGCTAGTGGTCTCATCCATAATTCAGATCTTTAATCACGTTCCCAAATAATGCTGTAACTAAAGTCTTACTTTGTGTTCTTAGAAAGAAAGTGTAATTTCACTGCTCAGCAATTTTTATAGAGCTCAAGCATATAAGGACCAGATGATAAATAGTATAATGTAAATATAGTATCATGTATGTAGTAAAATCAGGGGCAACACATCATCTTTTCTGTAATTTCTGCAGGCGCACCTCCATCATTGCTGATCCCACACAGTGCTCAGCAGAAGGTAAAGTAGATGGCACATCTTGGATGCGTGAGCTGCACATATGTGAGGTCACCCTCAACATCCCATGACCACTGTCACTCCACCAGCAATAGTCTCCCCTTACCCACATCAATATCCTTCACCTTACCATCCGTTTTTGGTTAGATTAGCATAAACAAGCAGAGACCCTACATAGGATGGTACTGGCACAGATTCAACAGCAACACTACCTGAAAAAGATGGAGATACAGTACTTCTCTGTTAATTCACCTGAACAGATTTGCATGGAGATGCATACTTGTTGAATGACTGACCAGAAAGTGTATATGTCAACTGCTTGGCTACAAGGTCACAGCTCCAGCTGCTTGGATTCATTTGCAGCATCCCAGTGTTCAGGCTCATTTCAAATGCTTTTTCTCTTTGGTGCTGAAAACAGTTTCTGGGTTTAAGATACATATTTGCAGAAAGGATGTAGAAGAATATTTCTGTCTACTGCTGATGTCAGTAATTATTTAAGACTAGTTCTGCTTTGAATAAATATGTTACTTTGAAGACTGGTCAGAGTATCAGTTTAATATACTGACTGTTTTTATAAGATTTTTTCATCAAAAGATATCATGAAAAGAAATGTCTAACAGGATTCAAACTTTGTTTCTATAATATATCGCACATTTTCAAATATGACAAATATTGTTTTCTGATCTAAGCATTTGTGTTTATATCCTATTGTTTCAAACCAAAGAAAAAATTCCCCACTTCACACTAGAACCTTCTCAAATTATTATTTCCAATAAATGACAGAAATACAGAATCTCTAAACTGAACAGCAGAATGATGAAAAAAGCTTTGTTTTGATAAGTCTTCTCTCCTAGACATTTCAGTCAGACTGTATGTTACTCTGAATAATAATTTGGAATATCATATGTGAGTGTACAAAAAGCGCAAAGTAATAGTCTAACTTTCTCAGTTTGAAAGAAGAGAAGAAAGAGCATGACTGGTGGAAAAGAAACCCCAGCAATATCAAGTTTTGTCACGTGGTGGCAGCACACCAAAGAAAACCAAAATGCTTGAGCGAGATCACAAAATTTCTTATCGGCACATATTCCTTTACATTTCTCTCAAAAGTGCCAGAATTCCTGGAAGTCTCTAGTTACTTCACAAATCTAGGATAGGCACCTAAATTTTTAAGGCTACTGACTTCACATTCAAATAGACATTAAAGGCTCAAAATTAAAAGAGCTCTATTTCAGTCTTTCTGACCAATGTTTACAGGTTCACCTACCTCCATCAATACTGCCACGAGAGTGCTAAAATAGGATTCCTGAGCAGGTGCAAGCACAGGCAAGCAAACAGAAAGCAATACTTGAAAGCCTGACGTCCCAACGATGTTAACTGTTCATTCAAATAGAACTAAATAGAAGACTTGGATTCAGATGCACCATCAATTTGGATTTTACCTTCCCCACGCTGTGAGAAAAGGCCTACCAATACACCAGAAAATTCATTACAGTAATTTAAACTTCTACCAGCATCTTTTCCACCACCTGAAACTGTTGCCAGTGGTACATATGAAAGGTAGCACCACATGCAGTAAACACCTAACAGTGACATCAGTCAGTGACGATGAACCAACACTGACAGTCTTTACCCATGTAAATAATTGACATTAAGCAAAGGTTAGATATCAGATTAAGTAATTTAACAAACACATCCAAGAACTGTTTGAAACTGTTACTATTGAAGCAGGAAGGAGATGTAAGGAGAACACAAAAGATCTGCTGGTTTCCTTCTCCCCTTATTAATGTTGTAGCAAAGGCTCATTTACCACATGGGTAACACAGGATAGCTATCTTTTCTCTCAAACTGATCTTGTACACAGGCACGTACAAAGACATACAAACTATCATGTTTAATTTCTGTAACCACATGATAAACAGCTTTATTTTGCACTATTTGTACTCTACATGCCAAACTTACCTATGGCTAATAAAAAATTACTATATGCTATCACATCACTAACACACAAGCTGTAGTAACAGTTCTTTTAGATTTATTTTCTATATATTAAATCTTGATTAGTGTAATTTCAAGATTTGAAACACAGTCATTTCCTAATAATGATCCCATGCAAAAGTAACTGTCCTGGTTTCAGCTTTAATGGAGCTAATTTTCTTCCCAGTAGCTGCTGTATCTTGGATTTAATATGGGATTTGGTCTTTGAAGAATACTGATAATACACTGATGTTATTAGTTGTTGCTGAAGAGACCAAGGACTTTTTCAGCTTCCCAGGTTTCACTAACGTGTGGGTGCAAGAAGCTGGGATGGATATAGCCAGTACAGTTGGCCCAAACTGGTCAAAGAAATTATTCCATACCGTGAATGTCACACTCTGTATGTAACTGGAGGTTGGCTGGTGGGCAGCTCTCACTCTTTCTCTTGCTGCTCGGGACTGTCTGAGATCTCTTTTGGTTTGTTCCATGACTGCTGCTCGCGACAGGTTGTATTAGTAATCAGGTCGCCAGGTAGTGAGAAGTTGTGTGTCATTCGTTTTGTATATTCTATTATTATTATTGTATCTTCTTTTGCTATCCTAGTAAACTGCCTTTATCGCAACCCGTAAGTTTTCTTTTCTTTTCAACTCTCTCCCCCAGCAGCCGTAAATTCAACCATTCAGTCCATCACGAATCGATCACAACATTCGGCCGTAAATTCAACCATTCAATCGATCACTAATCGATCACAACATTCGGCCGCTCTCTGGGGAGAGGAGGGTGAGCGAGCGGCTATGTGGTACTTGATTGCTGACTGGGGTTAAACCATGACAGCAACTAATAAAGTCTTTATAGCACTATATTCTTTTTGTATCATACGTAAGTTATTTTATTCAAATAGTTGACATCTGGAACAAAGAATTTAAGTTTAAGAGTGCAAACTATTCTTGTTCAAGCTTTAAGGAGACTGAGTCATCAGTTTAAGCAAAACATTAGGAAATACACTCCTAATGACTCACAAAAGAGTGACTGTGATATTTAAAAATATCACATAAATTCAGGTAGAGAAGATAATCTTTCCCTCCTGTCCCCCTACCTGACCAAATAGCTTATTGTTGTCTAGTATATATGCAGTCTAGTATGGCTACACTTTCATTGGGACACACATACGCACATGAAACGACTTAGCCTAATCCAGTATAACAGCAAAAAGATAAAATGGAGACCAAGAGGGAGACAGAAAAGCAAGACAAGCATGGCAGTTCACCATCAGAGGGAGCATGAGCCTTAAACAAAAGCATTCAGCTTTCAGGTGAGAGAAGACATGCAGCTCTGAGGCGATTATAAACACCTACACAGGTTTAAGGGAGTGTTGGTCCTCCAAATTTTTGTTGATAAAAGCACATATGGGGAACCAGCTGAAAGAAAGAAATAAATAATTGTTGTTAAAAACTTGAGTTACTATACAATTTTTATATAGAGACAGACATGGCTGCAGGACAATGAACAAAAACTTTCAAGTTTTGTCTATGTAAATTAGTAATAGTGCTCCTGATCCTTTTTTTTTTAGTGAACTTACTGCCTTCAAAAGGAAAAAAGGATACTGTATCACAACACAGAGCTTGATTTTGGGTCTGACTGAAGTGAAAAGGGACAAGCTGAACAAATAAGACACTTGACTACACACCAGCCTGCGCTTTATCCCATGCTTTCACTTCCCCTTTGCTGCTGTTCAGTGCCAAGTGTGACTTCAACACACTGCATGCTTCTCAGCACTACCTGTAAAAGCAGAGCCTCAGCTAAGGCACGGATAGAAGAGGGGAGAATGATCCTATTAAAAAAAAGAAAATAACAGCTGCCCGCAGCAAAACCAAACACACAAGTTCATAACTCTCCTTTTCCATCCCTGCTGCTAAAAAGGGAAGAGAGCCATTTTTCAGCATATTCAAGACCTTCTGGATAAGGTCTAGTCAACATCGAAGTGCTAGTAGGCTCCGCCTATTTGAGAAGGGAAAATGTTTGCCGATTTACTCGTATCCCAAGTTGCACAATATACTAGCTTCCTAATACACTAGGAAAAAATAGTTACCTATATTTCAGATGTACTGAAGAAGTAGCAGAGTAGAGTTACAGTCCCTCAGAGTATTTTCTAGATCCAATTGGTAGAGCAATTTTCTTAGGTAATCTTCATTCTTCCAATTTAAGTGGCTTCAGCAAAATCAGCAGAAGTCTGGCATCTTTTAAAAATTAAGTCAATCGCATTTTTGTCAATGGAAAAAAAATAAACCATACAACAACAATAAAAAAAACAACTGCATGACTAATTTTAAAAGGAAAGTCAAATAAAATCTGATTGAATTATAGCAAAATAATTCTAGTTGGGGTGGGGGGAGGGAAACATTATATTCTTCACAGGAATCAAAAGCTGGAGGCACATACTTGGTGTTAAGTACCTCCCTGCTTAGGACAAGTGTAAATGAGTCATACCATCTGTACTCGCATTCAAAGGACAGTCTGGCAGGATAGCAGGGAGAACACAAAGCAATATGACGCTCTGCTCGTAATGTTATGGAAGCAGTTAAGTTGGGGAGTAGAGGAAGACTTACCAGTTAAAATAAGAACTACCTACAGTCACAGACACTGAACGCCTTATTCTCTGAATTTATAATTATTTGTAGAATTCTACCCAGTAATCCATAGTACTACCGAGATACCTACAGACTCAGGTAGAAAGACACTGCCAAGGCTGAGTAATGGTGTATTTCATGTGAATATATTTGTCTCCCAGAATAACACAAAAGACAATCAAAGTAGCAAGTAAATAGATTTGAGAAAGAAGCCATTCCGGAACATCAATAATTCAGAGAGAAGCTATTTAAGATAACCATTTGTTACAAAGACAAGACAAAATGCACTGACAAAGAAAAAAAAAAAAAAAAAAACACCAAGAGAATCAACACTGTGAGCAGCCTTCTAAACCCAGTTGTGCTGAGTAGACTAAAAGCAGTAACCACATCGGAAGAAACAACAAGGACCGCACAAAGACGCAGTGTGAGACTAATCCCAGAGAAGGGGGGCAGAAGTCTCATCCAGAAAGAGGACTCGTGGCAGTATCTGAGCAAAGGACAAAGCCATTGCCAGCGTCCAGAGCAACGTGCCACAGAAGGGTGCCATTCCCAATGGCAGCTGTGTGGGTGGGGGACCTGAATTCATGGAAATGATAACCAAGGTATAAAAGACTTATCATGAAACAAATTACTAATACTGGAAAAATGTGCAAAGTTCAGGTTTTTCTTTTTAAAAGCCCTGGAAGGTTAAACTATGTGAAAGGTTGAACTTACCAACATTATTTTTGTTGTAATAAAAGCAATATATTTTAAAATACAAAATTAAGCTTTACTTCGGATCTCAGGACATGCAAGTCAATGTATTTGGCACCTAATGCTCCACCGTTTACATCAGATGAGTTTGTAGTACTAAATCACGCTAAAGATCGTTTCAACGTAGCACATAGCTTATTTTTGATGGTTACATTTAAACTAGAGTACTTACAGGAAGGACACCAAGTTCTCCCAAAGATATTCCTGGATATCTCCGGGGCTGGAAGGGGGAGAATAAACATCCATCTGGTGTTCCAAAATCCTTGTGATAATTTGTTTATATTTATAACAAGCTTTGAGGAGCATCAAATGTACAATTAATTTAAAATAGTATCTCACTTTCTCCTCCTAGTTCTCATGCCTTTATCTTTTAGTTATATGAGAAAATAGTTCACTATCATAAAAAAAAAAGAAAAAAACAAATCTGATCAATTTGCATTGATTTACCTACTTTTTGTTGGTTAAAATCAGCTATGTTATTTCAGAGCATTCTGTAAGTTATGTTAATAGCATTTACAATTCCCAGAAGGTTTAGCAGCAGTAAATATTCACAAGGATGTCTGCCCCCAGTAATCACAGTTCACAAGTAGGTAAATTAACATAAAACCATTATCATTAATATATATGTCCAGCTGTGAGCTGAGCTGATTCAGGGGGAGGAGAGGACGTGAGGGCATAGGAGGATGCTATGCCATACCATTTCCTCAGTGACTACCTTTTCACCAAGGACTACTGCTCAGAGGAGCTTCACTGGCAAATGAACGAGTAACTCAAGCTGTTTCATTATGAATCAGCAGAACTGTCACATATCATGGCAAAAGTATTATACCATTTTTAAATAAAAGTAGATTCAAAAATAAATTTAAGAGCACTCCTGCTGTTGAAGTCTACTTAATGATTTGCTATTCAGAAAAAAAGCTTTGAGCTTTAACAGTTCCCTAGCATAAAACAAGAGGTGAAATAATGAACCTGCAAGCCTGGAGAACTGTGAATCTATGAAGCATCCCAAATGATACAAGTGAAAACACATGTTGATCCTCTGATGTTCACACCATTATTAAAAATGAAAAATGATCAAGGCAGAAGAGGAGTAGGACCTTTTAGAGATTCCAGAAACCTTTACCTACATGTTATGTCAGTATTTGCACATGTATACCTTCAAACAATAATTGCATATACAAAGAGCCATATCAACTTTGAATTTTCTTATGATGTACATCAGATTGATACAGCTTAAAAAAAAAAAAACAAAACTATATACTGCAGCTCAGATACCATTTTTTACGATCCTCAATCTTGCTTTTACAATTCTTTTTGTTAAGTACGTCAGAAATAATTTCAGTTTTAAAATTTGGGAAGAAAGCAAAGCAAACAGAGGATGAATTCTGATCTTACATAACATAAAGAGGACAGGTAAAAAGGCAGACAATAGCACTGCTCCTTAAGCTGACGGAACAAATCTTTAAACGCTATTTCGCACATCTTTTAGCAAGGTAATTATCTGGATAAAAATAATGTAGTGTGCTATGAGTCACAGCAGTTCATACATAAATCAACCCATCAAGAAAGTTCACAACCAGGACAGATTTTTTAGAACCTACAGCTACTTTTCAAAACAACTGTACTTTTAATAAGAAGGAAAGAGAGTAACGCTTTCCAATCTGAACCGATGTTTGTCACATTCAAACAAGAGATTACAATTCAAGAAGTGATGTTCATACATGTTAAAATCAAAGAAGAAAATACAGATTCAGAGCTATTTAAGGCCACTTTTGTCCATAGTAGTTTAGCTCTCAAAAATTACAGTTCAGCTGCACAGAAACCTCAGTGCTTGAAACACAAGAGGACCGAAGAATTAAAATCCCTCAGATTATTACTATGGAACAGTGACTTTCTGATATACAGCTGTCCCATATTTTAGACTATCCAGGGGAAAACAACAGTCAAAAATGAGTATTGAGTAGAGGGAGGAAAGCATCACATGCCAAGAAGCAAAGATTAGACTTGACCAATAGTATTTATAGGATAGCAAGGTGGCAGTTGCTGAGGGAATCTTGTACCAACACACCACCTTTAAGAATCTGGGTTTTTTTTAGTTCATGGGTTTTAATCATCACAATTTAATTTCCAAGTGTTTGAATTTTAACATTTCCAGCTGATCTAATATGAAGGTCGGAAAAATAGGAAGAGTTAGAAGCATTTTAGAAAATACTGTGAACTTATACGCCTGTCAGAATGATAAAACATAAGTCTTATTTCAAACAAACAAATACACACTTGCAAAATTAAATTAAGTGATAGGAAACGTTCAGATCATGCACTCAGAGGAACAAATTATCATAGCTAAAAACCTCCTTGGAGTTGTTTCCCTCTTTCCTAAAGGAAAACAATACTTTTTAAGAGAGTACTTTTCAAGTCATTTTTGAAAGCAAAAATAGACGTGCATCCAAATGGCCTCACTGGATCTTTAATGGGGAAGTGCTATAACACACTGAGTAACAGTGCATGCGGTCATTTCTCTACTACCAGGGCCAGCAACCCAAGCAGCAGTTGTCTTCTTAAGCCAGGTAATAGACAGCTCTACCAGAGGGGATGCAATACTGGACGTAATGGTCACCAACACTGGAGGCAGACCAGGCTGCAATGATCATCACTGGTGGAGTCCACAGTCCTGAGGTATATGGGTCACGTGAAGAGTAAAGTCAGGACCCTGAATTTTAGGAAAGCAAAATTCCAGCTCTTCAATGACTTAGTTAATAGGACCCCCTAGGAAACTGCCCTCAGTGACAAGGGAGCAGAACCAAGCTGGCAGATCTTTAAAGACACTTTCCCTTAGAGCACAACAGCTCCTGATCCTCAGGTGTAAGAAATCACAAAAAGCAGCCAAGAGACTGGCATGGCTGAGTTTAGTTTGACCTGTTGGTCAAACTAAAGGGCAAGAAGGAAAAGCACAGGCAGTGGAAGCAGGGACAGGTATCCTGGCAAGAGTATAGGGATGCTGCCCAGTTGTGTACAGATGGGGTCAGGAAGGGCAAGGTGCAGCTGGAGTTGAACTTGGCAAGAGATGTGAAGAATAGTGAGAAGAGCTTCTAACACGAGGAGAAGCCTGAGGTACTCAACAAGTCTTTTGCCTCATTTTTCACTACCAACGTCTCTTCCCGCACCTCCCGAGTGTTTGGACTGCAAGACAGGGACTAGGGGAGCAAAGTCCCTCCCACTGTAAGAGAAGATCAGGTTCGTGACCACCTGAGGAAACTAAACATACATAAGTCTATGGGACCTGATGTGACGCATCCCAGAGTCCTGAGGGAATTAGCTGGTGTAGCTGTCAAGCCACTCTCGATGACATTTGAAAAGTTATGGCAGCCAGGTGAAGTCCCTGCTGACTGGAAAAAGGGAAACATTGCATTCATTTTTAAAAAGGGTAAAAAGGAGGATCCTGGAAACTACTGACCTGTCAGTCTCACCTCTGTGCCTGGGAAGATCATGGAATAGATCCTCCTAGAAGCTATGCTAAAGCACATGGAGGACAGGGAGGTGGTTCAAGACAGCCAGCACGGCTTCACCAAGGGCAGGACCCGACTGACCAACCTGATGACCTTCTATGATGGAGTCAACTACATCAGTGGACAAGGGAAGAGCTACGGCTGTTGTTCACCTGGACTTCTGTAAGGCCTATGACATGGTCCCCCACAACATCCTTCTCTCTAAATTGGAAAGATATGGATTCAATGGGTGGACTGTGCGGTGGATGAGGAATTGGCTGGATGGTCACATCCAGTGGTCAATGACTCAATGTCCAGATGGAAATTGGTGACAAGTGGCGTCCCTTAGGGGTCTATACTGGGACCAGTACTGTTTAATATCTTCACCAATGACACAGACAGTAGGATTTAGTGCATTCTCAGCAAATTTGCAGACAACACCAAGCTGAGTGGTGCAGCTGACATGCCTGAGGGGACAGGATGCCATCCAGAAGGACCTGGACAAGCTCAAGAAGTGGGCCCATGTGAACCTCATGAGGTTCAAGAAGGGGAAGTGCAAGTTCCTGCACCTGGATTAAGGCAACCCTCAGTATCAATACAGGTTGGAGGATGAATGGATTGAGTGCAGCACTGTTGAGAAGGACTTGGGGGTACTGCTGCATGAAAAGCTGGGCATGGGTTGACAAGGTGCGCTCGCAGCCCAGGAAGCCAACCACATCCTGGGCTGCATCAAAAGCAGCGTGGCCCGTAGGTCAAGTGGGGTGATTCTGCCCCTCTACTCTGCTCTGGTGAGACCCCACCTGGAGTACCACATCCAGCTCCAGAGTAGTCACCACAGGAAGGACATAGACCTGTTGGAGCAGGCCCAGACAAGGGTCACAAAAATCATCAGAGGGCTTGAACACCTCTCCTATGAGGAAAGGCTGAGAGAGTTTGGGTTGTTCAGCCTGCAAAACAGAAGGCTCCAGGGAGACTTTATAGTGGTCTTCCAGTACCTAAAAGGGGCTTGTAAGAAAGATGGGTACAAACGTTTTACCAGTGCCTGCTGTGACAGGACAACAGGTAATGGTTTTAAACTAAAAGAGGGTAGATTCAGACTAGATATGAGGCTGAAATTTTTTACAATGAGGGTGGTGAAACATTGGAACAGGTTGCCCAGAAAAGTGGTAGATGCTCCGTTCCTGGAAACATTCAAGGCCAGGTTGGACAGAGCTCTGAGCAACCTGATCTAGTTGGAGATGTCCCTGCTCCTTGCAGGGGGGTTGGACTAGATGACCTTTAAAGGTCCCTTCACCCTAAACTATTCTATGATTCGATTCTATGATTCTTAAACCAATTGACCATGTCTTTAAAAGGCCATTTAAAAAATAGGCAGAAAAACATAGCAAGATACCTGGAATAAGCAGCTCTTTGAATAGACTTGAGTCTGCAATTTCATATAAACATTTCCAGCACTACTAATGCACATCCTTTTTTGTTGTCTTAACAACCCTGAGGCTATTGTTACTGGACAAAAATATGGCTTTAAGGTGGGACACAAGAGTCAGAATCAACTATGTCACTTGGAACATAAGTGTTAACTTTATTCATACAAACTTTTGACACAGCTCAATGATCTATAGCTTTTATTCCCCCAAAATGCAAGCTCTAAAAGAGAACTGTCTGGCTGACTCAAAGGCACATTTTCAACATATGCATGTAGCAGCACCTCACCTTACAAGAGACCTCAGTCAGTCAATGACAGGTCAGACAGTGGCGCAAAAAACATGATTTGCATTTTCCAGTTCAGTGTGGTTCCATGGGAAATGCAGAGGATACTTCCACACACTTGAAGACTTTCTTCCTCCAGGGAAGAACACAGTTGCTTGGACAGGATGCAGAGTCCAACAGCCAAGTACCTCCTTTATCTGCACCCTGCTTAAAGCTTAAGTCATGACTGTCACCTCCACGTGAACGCAAGAGGAAAATTGGTGTTGTTACTTGCCATGCACAAGTGTCATAGCTGATTCCACTACATCAATAGTCTGCAAAGGGAGGAAAGTCAGGTGCTTCTGACTGCCAAAAACTGGCCATCTTCTCTACCTGGTCAGAGGACAGGAAAAAAAGGATTTTTTGCTAGGCAAATTAAGGAGTAAAAAAATACTTTAAAAATATTATTACATGTCACAGACAACATAATACTGAAAGGAGTGTCCAAAAGACAGGTTAACTGTTATAGCTAAATCTACCTGCAGGGATGAGGAAGATAGGAGTTGGACAGGGAAATGCTGGGAAAAGATGACCTTCCGCATACGGAAGAGTGATGTGCACTGAACCGGGTGTGATCAAACAACCCAAATCAGAGACAAAAGAACCACTCTATAAAATTAATAATCCAGTTAACGTGTCACATCTCTCCACAGCAGCAAAGCAGCACTGTAACAGTTTCTCTGCCCTCAGTCCTAGACTGCTTAAATCCCTCCATGGGGAGGAGACAAGCAAGCTACTACTAAATACTTGTAAAGAATATACCGCCTCACCAGGTGTACCCCTCTTCAGAACAGACAGCTGATTTCTTTACTAACATTTTTTCAACTAATTTCCACATGTGTTTAGGTGAAGGGCATATCCAGTCAAATCAAAGTGAATTATCTTGGTTTGTATTTTTGCTTTTTGGATGCATTTAAATAGCATGTGATAACCTTTACAATGCATTAATTAACTTCACTTTTACTACTTTTGCTATGCTTTTAAATGTATGATTGTAGCAGAGTGTTTAATAAAAATGGAAAATAAAAAAAAAAAAATTAAGCTATTTTAATTACATGTGCCACTAATTAAAAAGCTTCCAAAAAAGTCTCGAGTTAAGCAGTCATTGCAGGAAGGAAATACTATGGACAGTTAGTGAGTTGAATCAATCACTTGGGGTTGGTCACAAAATCTGTCAAAATTTTAGGATTAGTACGATTCTGTCAGACTTCACTTCATAAGGAGAAGCTTTTCTTTTTGCAGCTTCTTCTGGTTCTCAATACTGACCAAGCCAAGTAAGAGGAGTAATTGTAAAGAAAACACCATTTGTTCCAGAAGAGGCTACTGTTGTCTGATGCTGCTTTCAAACAGTGAACTTCCACAAACTCGTTCCAAGTGCTTAGCTCATTACTTCCGTCCATGAAACAGTTCAAATTCAATCCTCTGGCAACAAATATATACTACTCAAGTATTGGGTTTCTTTAATTCTTTGAATGCAAGTAGATGCTATACTTGGATCTTAAGAAGTTATATTCATATATATCCCTAATGTAATTTTTAAATTAAAAATTTCCCTGTCCTGTTCTCTACATCCTCAAGCTGAACATTCCCTCAAAGTTCCCACACTCCACGCCAATAAACCACACTGAAAATAGATTAACCTTTTGTCTAGTCTTATCACTAAAAACCTTTGTACGACATAATACAAAAAGCACAACAGAAAGTACTCCATATCTCTTGTAAGACAGGGAACATTAAGTACAGGATAGCAAAAAATTACTATAAAAGTAATTTAATTCACAACATTGAACCTGATTTTTCTACACTAATAGCCATATAATACAGGTGTTCTGAAAATTCTGCACACTCAACTCTCACTTATTTCAGCATAGCAAACAAGATTCTGTTATCCTCTCATATTTCCTCCTCTTACAAAGAAAATCTAGAATCAGATACTTAAGTAAGCTTTCTTAAATATCAAACTACTTTTCTTATTAGCACTTTGCAAAGTACACACTTATTATCTGTTTTTCAGTCTGTCGTCCCCCCCTGCATCCCAGTATTAATTTGTTTATGTTTTACACTTATGTCACCTATGTAGTTTTTGACATCTACTAGGAGCAGCACTGATACTACCTCAAGTCACCTGCTGTCATGCTCACAGTAGAGACAGCTGACCTACTCATGAAGCAGTCCCTGAATGACTGCCTAAGATTTTTTAGGCAAATACAAAAAAAAATTTAAACGGTGCTGCCGAGCACTTTCAAGAACAAGCGTCAAACAGAAGCTGTAACCTGAACTTCTCCGAGTCTTCCCCACTTGCTTCTCAAGAGGGCTAAGGGTCCTGACTTAAATCTTCCATATTCTTTGATTTTTAGCTCAAAATACTTAGAAGAAAGATATCTCATAACAAACGTACAGGTAATATGTAGACAACAATTTCTGTAGAGACTGTTAAGTGTAATTTTATGATACACTTATTTTTCAAGGTAATTATTCCCAGTTCATTCTTCCAGTCAAGAGACATGCATAGTTTTTTGGTTTTCGTTTTGGTTTTTTTTTTTTTAAATCAAGCCTTCAGTTTTATGATTATTTATTCCAGAAAATTAAACCGGAGTCATATGCACGAATAGCTTCATCCATAACCCTCTGAATTAAACAGCTTTGCAGCAGAATCAAACTGGGAAACAGTCCATCTTGATAAGGTTTTTATTAATAGCAATTCAAAATGCTATCTTTTCTAGCTGCTGATAAAAATATTTGCACAACCAATGCACTTATGTGGTGGTATCCACACAACCATACTAGGTGTTATGTGGAATATAAAACAAGTTAACTACCATTTTATATTTCAAAATGAGGAGAGATTAAAATTTTTCTTCCAGTACAGAAGACAAATTTATTCTTAAACTGACATGCTTCATTAATTGCTATTTGTAGACAAGTGTCCAATTACTATTTTAGTTTATTTCAACTTAGTCATTTTTCTACCAGCATATTTTCTTATTAGATATTCTCCCACTCCAAACGTGTATCTCTGCAGGGAGATAGAAGGATCACTAGTCACAACAGGCATGACTCCAAGCAGTCACTGGATGGTGTCCAAGAATTAGAACTGCACACACTGAAGCATACAACGGAGCTAAGATGTTGAACGGCTTTCTGTCCATACATGTTTCTGTGAGGGAAAAGGCTGCAGCAAGTTCAGACTACTTTTGGCATACCGTTTTCAGGTAACTGGCCTCCTTGAACATGATCTTATACTTTCACTGTAACCTCCTGAGAAGAGATGGAAAGCAAGAGAAAGTCTTTCTGATGCCCTTTTCAGAGCTCCAGTTGTAAAACCATGAGTAGCAGTGCATGTGATCAGCCTAAGGTGGGGAGGAGGGGAACCCTAAGAAATGCTGCAAGAAAACTGGCATGCAGTTGTCACATGGGAGATGGGAAAAAGCTGAGGGTCCTGAAAGGCAATGCATCTGTTAAACAAGGATGTTACAGAAGTACTTTTCTTGTTTCAGTGTAAGTCAACACGACATACTATAAATAGAAGCAGACATCCTTAAGACCCTAGGTTCTGTTACAATTAAACAGGAATTCACAACCACACTCAAACCCAAAACCAATCAGGAATCAAACAAGAAAATTAAGCATGTTGCTGATTTTCAGAACAAATTCTAAAAAGTTTCAGGCCAACAACTTTAAAGTTACTTTTCCAGAGAGAGGTCCAAGGCAGACCACACTTACGTTCCTCCACTCATCTCTCAGCCCCTAAAACAAAGCCACAGAAGACACCTCTTCGATGATTACAGGACTTCTGTCACAAACGAAGACACTAGTTTATCTGAGCCAAAACACTTCTTTCTAGTTCCTACTTGGGAAAACTTTCAAGGAACAACTTTGCAGTCATATACTGACCTAAATAATTTGTCTCTTCCCATCCTTTTCACCACTTTGCAGAAGAAAAGAATGAGCGACTGCTTAAGCTCAGCTGCAGCCAAATATCAAACCATGGCCTTAGGCAGGAGATTAGAAGCCAGAGAGTTTCAATCGTTATTGTTAGAAATGCTGCAAATGAAAAAAAAAAAAACAAAAAAAACAAGAAGTGGCACATCATTAAACTCCAGCCTAAAATTATTAAACTCCTACACTTTCTTGAAAATTCCACATGACTTTAAAAATCAGGGTTCATTCAGGTAATGTCTCCATTTCTCACACACAGAGTCCCACCCTACACCAGAAATATATTAGCACTCAGTAGTTCCTCTATCCATATTTCCTCCTCCTATCTGTCAGCTGAAAATGTTGGCCTTCACTGTGGTAGATAATTTCCAACTCACATAATTAGCACAGTTTTGGCTGTTAATTAACCTCTTAAAAGAAGAATAGAATAACAAGAAAAACATACCCTAATGTTTCTGCCTGTTCTGAACCTTGCTTGTTAAAGGTCGTTTTCATTGTTTCTTATCTAATGAAAAAAACAAGACAGTGCAAATATACACCAAAGCAGTTGCCACCTCACTTCTGCAGCCACGCTATACACTATGCAAAGCACTTGGCATTCCGAACAGGCATCCTGTGGCGATGCATTGCTTCACAGCCACGCTGCCTGTCACTGCACTCCACACAACAGTAGGTCATGAAATCCTGAGGTGAAATTACACCATTTCAACAATTCCTCTTCCTTTCTTCAAATATTCATCCTACTTTTATAAGCCACTTTTCCCCAAAATAAGTGGTGTCAGGCAACATAAGGGAAGGAGTAGTGGTCACTGAAGTTATTAAAAAAAAAAAAAAGGAGGGGTCTTTTGTGAACATGTTTAAAACATACGTGTTTCAGAAGAGGCAATAAGGGCTCCCATAGCGTAGAAGGCTGAATTCCAGCAGACATTTCTGAGATCTTTTCTGCAGGCGCATTCATTCTGTCTTTGAGTTTAGTTAACTGCGGCTGACTGCTGCCACAAGACCAAGCTTCAGGCTTGAAGATTTATGTCTGCTTGTGGTCATTCAGGAGGCAAAAAGCCAATTATCTGAAGAACTTTCTCCAGAACGACAGTTCCAAAACAACTTTGCAACACCTCCAACCAGCATGGAGGAGAGCACTGCTAATACTGGTATGGCAAGCTTCCAGAGAACGGGTGCTGAACTTCTCCTCTGACAGTCTCCACAGACACCACTGGTGTTGCTATTCCTCATGTCATTTGAGCAGATATTATTTCTTGGGCTTATGTAAGTTCCAGTGAAGAACTTTATAGAAGGAAACGTATCTCACTGCTCCCTCATGTAAGGGGTTGGATGTCGAGACAGGAAACCAGTGTGATACCCTAAGCACTTACGGTATTTTCTACAGGCATTGCAATGGCAAAAGAGAGTCTTCCAGATGAAGCTTAGGTTGAAATGCAAAGATGTAATCAACAGCTTTTTAACAGCAATGCTAATTTTTCCACAGATTTTTTCTACTGCTTGTGAATACAGAGTCACAAACCATGGAACTTCTACTTTGATGCTAGTAGTTAGTCTTTAATTATTTATACAGTAAGTTTAATACTTTAATGATTTCTAAAGCAGTTTTAACACATACACAGAGTATTACAGGAATTTTATCAACCTTCAGGTGAGGAAACCTCACAACTAATCTGTGAAAAACTTTTTAAAGCAATTACGGCTTGTTAAGTGGTGCCAGTCTTAAAGTCAATTCACAATGTGCAAACTCAAAGCCCTGTCGGAAATAAAAGATGTGACTGCATGCAGTTATATTTGCCCTTCCACGATGACAAATTTAACATACTGGACTCAAACCCATTTTTTGCATCTTTAGGTGTAGAAAAAACAGTAGAAAGCACTCTTCCGTATATTATTCACAGTGTTAGTTTGAGACTACAGATGCTGGGAGGGTCTCCTTCCTGTGCTGTAGAAAGGCACAACAGATAGAAAAAGGAACCACTGTCTTGAAGTCATTGCAGGTCTCAGGTAGCTGAATACCTGTTGGTTTTTGGATGATCCTTGACTATGAAGCTCTGAAGTTCACTGGAAGAAGAGCTTTGCTGATCACAGATACTGCCAATCTGTGATATCCTAACCATTTTTGTCCTTGTTCTCACTCTAGTGCTTTCCAAATCCCTTCTTCAACTTTCTTTTACTCTCATTATGAAAACCTTCTCCTCTCGTGAGCTTCATTTCTTCTGGAGTAGATTAAATTGACTATTTACATCAGCGAGTGCAGTAATTATAATTTGTTAAACTTATGGTAAACAGAATAGACCAATGTCTACAGACAAGTCACAAAACGTTACTTATTCTTTACTTGAAATGTTCTATTTTAATAGACTTCTCAGTTTGTGATCTAAGTAGCCAAATAATAATCTTTAAATGGCTGTGTGCCTGTGGATTAAAAGAAACAGAAAACGTACCATCATGCAGTAGGAATGGAAGAAATAAATGATGACCTGGGTGGTTACTATAGGATCAGGAATAATGCAGGACACTAATGGCATTTGCAACCTTGCAGGTGACAGAAAAGTGAGAAGAGAAAGTGTTCTTCTACAAGTCCTCCTTCATACTGAAAATTACCCTCCACAGCAACAGATACAGCAGAGCTGCAAAACAAAATACTGCTCCTGGAACTGAGACAACAGCAAAGGAAATGAAAGGTATCAGGCAGTACCAATATAGGATCCTAATTTGGCAAAGAGACTGCACAGCAAAACAGTGCAATATTAAGTGTAAGACCTCTTTCTATTGATCCTAATGTTTCAGCAAACGTAGCAAGAACCGAACAGAACTATGCAGTTACAAGGGGATGGAGGCGAGGGCTAGGGAATTCCATTAACATGCTATTTCTGAAGTGTACCATGACTCAGGATGTTTCTCTAATTCAAAGCAATGAGTAATAATGTAACCAGAAAAATAATGTTGGCATTTTCTTTTTCTTCATCAGCTTATTTCACGTGTGTTTTTCCTTCATTTTAACCTACCAACAATATTTTGTGCGGTGACGCTGCTGAGAGAATGAAGAGTTAGCAGAGGTACAGAAAAAGCAACAGACACCACATAGAGATCCGAAGCAGGAAAAAGACATCCGGTGCTCAGGATGAAGAGAAAGACTTTGTGTAGACTCCCTGCCTACTATCACGAGCAACAGACAGAAGTAGATGACCTAAAGATGGGACAGGGAAGGAAGAAATACCAATTACCTCTAACATTCTACAAAACTGAGTCTGCAGTGATGGATTTAAATGACTATATTATGCATTAGTTACAGATTATGTTGGTATACAAATAACTACATAACTTCCTGAAAGTGGTTTGTTTCCCCCAAGTTCAGCTGCCCACAATTCAAGTAGGTCCTTCACCTATGAGCTAGGTAGATCCTTGGTCTCTCATCCTGCCTGCTGTGAGACAATCAGGTTCCTGAATGGAAGGTTCAACTTCCTCCCTGTTAGAGGTACCAGTATATAGATGGCAGATGGTAAAAAAATAGATGACAAACAGCAAAATCTTTAAACAAAACATTGAGTTCTTCATGATTGCTAGAAATTCTGTAAGCTCTAAAAAGGCTCATTTTGGCCTCAATGCTTTAACTACGGCAACTTCATTCTCATTTTGTCATGCTGATTAGAATCATTGTTTGCGTCCCCTTCTCTTCCTTCATTAACTTTGCCAACAACTAACTTAACTTTGCCAAAGTAAAAAAAAAAAAAAAAAAAAAAAAAAT
>JAAGAY010013963.1:2507-12827 GCA_011801015.1 Ardeotis arabs | reverse complement strand
TCCCCCGCACCTGCAGATGGCCGACTGGCTGTAGGCCGGGCCCTCGGTGGCCGTCAGGGCCTGGCCCACCTGGGTCTGCGTCAGCCCCAGGGACAGGCGCCGGATCTTGAAGTTCTTGGCGAATTCCCGGATCTCCTCCAGGTTGATCCCCTCCTCCTCCGCGCCGCTCTGGGCGGCCGGGGGCTCTGCGGGCGGGGGGACGCGGGGGGCTGCCGTGAAACGGCCTCTCCCCCTGCCCCGTAACGAGCGGCCCCTTCGTCAGGCTCCCTAACGAGGGCTGGGTGCCGGCCGTCGTCCCCAAGGACGCGGAGCGCGGGTGCGCAGCTTCCTCTCCCCATCCCAGGGGATCCCAGACCCCAGCATCCCTCTTCCCATGGGATCCCAGCATCCCCAGTATCCCCCCCAGTAACCCCTGCATCCTCTCCCTATCCCAGGGGATCTCAGTCCCCAGCATCCCCCCGGTATCCCCAGCATCCTCACCCCATCCCAGGGGATTCCAGTATCCCCAGTATCCCCCCCAGTAACCCCTGCATCCTCTCCCTATCCCAGGGGAGCTCAGTCCCCAGCATCCCCCCGGTATCCCCAGCATCCTCACCCCATCCCAGGGGATTCCAGTATCCCCAGTATCTCCCCCAGTAACCCCTGCATCCTCTCCCTATCCCAGGGGATCTCAATCCCCAGCATCCCCCCGGTATCCCCAGCATCCTCACCCCATCCCAGGGGATCCCAGACCCCAGTATCCCTCTTCCCAGGGGATCCCAGTCCCCCGGCATCCCCCCAGTATCCCCCGCTGTGACTCACTGGAGACCAGCTGGCTGACGGTGGGGGTCTCGGAGCAGGTGATGGGGACGGGCGCGGAGGCGGCCTTGGCCGTGCCGGCGGGATTTGCCACCACCACGGCCGGCTGGGAGAGCGCCGGGGCCGGCTGGATGGGCTGGACCTGCGGCAGAGGGGCAGCTCAGCACCCCCACAGCGGGGGCTCCCCCTCTTCCAGCGCCACGCCCGCGCCGGGAGGCGGGGGGAGAGCAGCCGCCACGTGGAGGTGACACGGGCTGGGACGGAGAGGTGACACTGGGAACCACCCAGCTCCAAACTGGGAATGGGCCCGTGATGATTCCGTACTGGGTTTGGGGTGTCCCGCCACGTAGGTTTGGGGGCCACCAGTGCCCCTGCTCACACCAAGGGGAGGCTCAGTCACGTCCCACCCCCGCGGGCAAAGAGTGGGGCAGTGCCGTGGAGCAGGAGGGGACACGTCCTGAAGATGCTCACGGACTCCCAAAGCAACGTGGTCGGGTCCCAAAGCAACGTGGTTGGGACCCAAAACAACGTGGTTGGGACCCAAAGACACTCACGTTCTCCCAGAGCAACATGGTTGGGTCCCAAAGCAACGTGGTTGAGTCCCAAAACAACGTGGTTGGGACCCAAAGCAACGTGGTCGGGTCCCAAAGCAACGTGGTGGGGACCCAAAGCAACGTGGTGGGGACCCAAAGCAACGTGGTGGGGACCCAAAGCAACGTGGTCGGGACCCAAAGCAACGTGGTCGGGACCCAAAGCAACGTGGTTGGGACCCAAAGACGCTCACATGCTCGGGAAACAACGTGGCCGGGTCCCAAAGATGCTCATGTTCTCCCAAAACTACGTGGTTGGGACCCAAAACAACACGGTTGGGACCCAAAGACGCTCACGTGCTCCAGAAGCAACGAGGCTGGGCCCCAAAACTACGTGGTTGGGTCCCCAGAGCAACGTGGCCAGGTCTCAGATGCTCACGTGCTTCCGAAGCAACGTGGCCGGGTCCCAAAGATGCTCATGTGCTCCCAAAACTACGTGGTTGGGTCCCAAAGACGCTCACGTTCTCCCAAAGCAACGTGGTTGGGTCCCAAAGCAACGTGGCCGGGTCCCAAAGCAACGTGGCCGGGTCCCAAAGACGCTCACGCGCTTGGGAAACAACGTGGTTGGGTCCCAAAGATGCTCGTGTTTTCCTGAAGCAATGTGGCCGCATCCCAGAAATGCTCATGTGCTCCCAAAACTACGTGGCTGGGACCCAAAGACGCTCATGTTCTCCAGGAGCAACGTGGTTGGAACCCAAAACAACGTGGCCGTGTCCCCAAAGACGTCCCCGTGCCCCCAGAGCCACGCGGCTGGGGCCGCCGCCAGCCCTTTGGCCGCGCGCCCCCGTGCCTGTCGCTCACCTCGCTCTTGACGGGGGGCTCGGGGGTGGCGCTTTTTTTGACGGCGGCCGCCTGGATGGCGCCGCCGGCCAAGGTGGCGATGACCTGGCCCTGGGCGTTGAGCAGCAGCTGCGGCGTCACCGTCTGGACCTGCAGGTTCTGGGCCGGCAGAGCGGCCGCGGCAGGGCCGGCGGCGGCCACCCCGGGGGCGTTCACCACCCAGGGCAGCGTCCCGATCACCTGGGCGAAGGGGGGAGAGCCAGCGCCGTTGGGGGGGGGGCGCGTCCCGCAAACACCCTTCCCCGCGGCGGCGGGGGGACGCGGCGGCTGCGTCCGTCCCCGTCCCGGGACGGCGGGGCGGGGGGCGGCGGTACCTGGCCCTGCGCGTTGGTCAGGATCTGGCCCGTGATGCCCTGCACGCTGGAGATGGCGTTGGCGATCACGGGGGCGAGGAGCTGCGTTTGACCCCCCAGAGAAGCCGCGCCGATCTGCGGAGAACCCAAAAGCCGGGGGGGGGGGGGTCAGGGACGCGGGTGGCACCCCGGGAGTCACCGCGTCCCCCCCGCGCGCGGCCGGCCGCCCCCATCCCCGCGGCGGCAGTGACTCCCGCTTCGCCGCCGCGCCGGGACGCGGTCCCTTCCATCCGTCCGGGGGATTTTGCCCAAAGCAGAGCCGCCCGCGCGGCCGCTCCTCGCTCGCCAGCGGTGGGGAAACTGAGGCTGGGATCTTCCCCGCGATCCCTTGGGAGATGGCAGCCCACCCGGAGCGCTTCGTTCCCGGGAAAACGCTGCTCCTCGCGGCTTTTCCCGCGGCCGCCACGGGATAAACGGGTGCCAAACTCTCCCGGCTTCGCCGCGGCGGGACGCCAGGCTCCTTACTAGGCCAGGGTTAAAGGCGAATCCGGCCGGCTGGACGGTGATCTGCGCCTGCGCCTCCGCCGGCTTGGCCGCGGGCGCGGCGGGGGGCTGCGGCAGGATGGGGGGCTGGCCGGGCGCCGCGGGGAAGACGCCGTGGGGCTGGAGCGGGGGCCGAGGCTGCAGCGGTTGGGCGGGCTGCAGCGGCGCTTGGATGGTGGCGTTCAGGACGGCGGCGGCTGCGGAGCGAAGAGAGGGAAGAGAGCGTGAGGCGAGGGGAGGCAGGGATGCGGGGAGACCCTCAGCTCGGCGTTCCCCCCGCCGCTCGCCGTCCCTTCCCAAAAGGACCCGAACCAGCGGGTGATTCGGGTGTCACCGCACCCGAAGATCCCCCCCAGTAACAGCCAGAGCTCCCACTACGGCAGGGCTCATCCTGCTGGGTCTAAACCCAAACTGGGCGCCAGTGCCGGGACGGAGGGCGAGGCCCCACCGTGTCCCCTGCCTACAAATCGTTGGGATGGGCGCCTTCCCTCGCGGGAGCACCCATCTTACACAAATCCTGCCCCGGGAATCGCCGGAGAGGCACCCACCCCCTGCTCTCACACCCCAACGGCGGCACCTCAGCCGCCGCCGCCACGGGGTGCCGCCCCCAGCGCCCCAAATCCAACCTGCACCTCCCGTCCCCATCCCCATCCCGTTTCCTCCCAACGCTCCCGCCAACCTTTCCTACAACCAACTCCCCGGAAGCGAGCGCCCCTTTTCCGCCCCCCTCCTGCGGAGGAGCGGCCCGGATGGGGCGCGCGGAGGCGGCCAAGCGCCGGGTTACCTTGCAGATTGGCTATAGGCGGTTTGAAAATTCCCCCTGAAGGAGAAGCGGCCGTCAATCCGGGGAGGGCAGCGACGGTTGCTGTAGGAAATGTCCACACAGCCAGCCCCTGCTGAGCTGCCGCTTGACCTGCAATACTGATGGGGATAAGAAGAGGTTGAGTAACTGTCCCTGCCGGAACCATTACTCCTGTCACAACTGTTGCTAAGTTTTCCTGAGTCAAGACCTGCAAAAGCAAACAAGATTTAAAAAAGGACACAAATCAACGCCACGGCACAGCATCAGCGGGGCTTAAATCTTTGTAAAGGGGCGCCCAGACGCGGCGGCCGGCGGCCCGGCGTCCCTCCCATCTCAGCAGCTGGGAGCCCAGCTCGGCGCAGCCCCCTCTCCGTGGGGAGACGGAGGAAAAAGGGGATCCCCCCCCCGCCCCGCGCGCCGCACCCCTTCGCGAAGCACCCGACGCGTCTGCGGCAGCACCTCGGCGGCGCGAGGCCCTGGGCGAGGGCGCCGAGCAGAGGGGAGACGCTTTGGTTCGGGGCGTAGCTCCCACGCCCCGCGCCACGAGCGCTCGGCTCTGCCCTGGGGGATTTGCCTACGGCCGAGCGGACGCTTCCCCGCGGGGGTCCCGCTCCCCCCCAGCCCCCTCCCCCATCCCGCTCCGCGCCCGCGGGGGTAGTTACCTGCGGGGTGGCCTGCACGGCCAGCGGGGCCAAGGCCGGCGGCGGCTGGCTGGCGGCGTGGCCCGAGGTGCCGGCGGAGGGGACGGTGCCGGGGGACGTTCCGGCCGCCGGTTTGGCTTTTCCTGGAGAAGGGGGGAGGAGATGGGTTGGAGAGACGCCGCCGGTCGAGCGATAGCCGCCCGTCCGCGCGAAGGATGGGGGTGAGGGTGGGGGGCACCCCAATTACGCCCTCCTGCCGGCGTCCCGGGGCAGTCGCGGCCCCACGGATTCGGCGTGAAACCCAACGCGGGACATCTCGGAAGCAGCGCTCCGAGTCTGGGTTACGGGATGCTGGCGAAGGGCTTCCTTTGGGATGTTTTGGGAAGGGGGAGAAGGGAGAGGTTTGGGAAGGGATAAGCATGGGAAATCGGGATAAAAGCGGTTGCTGGGCCGCGTGTGCCACTCGCGGGCGGTCGGATTGGGCAGGAGGGTATTTTCCTCCAAAATCCGCAGGGATTCAAGCGGCATCAGCCCCTGAACTGCTCACCCGGGAATGGGGAGCTGGAAAGGGAAGGGATCGGGATCACCCGGGGGGGTCCCTGCATTTGGGGTCTTCCAACCCTCTGCCCAAATTCCCAGAATCCGCTGGGATTTCTTAGCCATCGTGAGCATCCGAGCATCCGAGCACGCTCCTAACCCACGTCCATTACTCGCAGAAGCCCAACTTGGGGTGTTTTGAGCAACCTCTTGTGCTGCTTCTGCTCAACTCCTACCAACGGCAACCCTCAGCACAAAACCCACCTCATCTCCTATTTTTAATCAAAAGAAAACACCCTTTTCCTGTGTTTTACCAAATAAACACTGTTCTCAGCTAAGAGCCAGACGTTTCTCAGGTTTGGTTCCTCGCCCAGAAACAACTACAGGTCTGGAAGATTTGAAAAAGCCTTTTTTTTTTTCTCCTCCTTTTTTTTTTTTTTTTGAAATTTCTTCCCAGACCAAGCAGAGATAACGCCCAGCGCTTCCCAAACGGCAAGGACCGCAGCGATGCTGCCGGCTCCGATGGTTTTTTTGTGCAGCCTGCCGCGCTTTTCCTCCCTTCCAGCCTGCGGCAGCAGGACCAGGAAAAATTCTTGTTAATAAATAAAGCGCAAGAGTGGCAGGGCAGGGGGCGGGACGGGGACGCTTGCAGGTGGATTCGGGATGGATTTCCAGAAGGACTGGAGTGCTGGCCAAAAAAAAAGCAGCGAGGGAGAAAGCGGGATGTCCCGGAAGGTTTCTCTCCAGCGCTGCGTTCCCGTGGGAGAAGGGATGCACCTGCAGGGAGCTCAGCGCCCCGAGGCGCGGGGGAGAGGAAACCCAAGCCCCTGCTCTACGTGGCTGCGTGAAAACCGAGCTCCGCAGCGGAACATCTCGCCGGCAAACGCCCTCTCCCATTCCAGCGCGCGTTTGGGGGCCGTCCTCGGTGCGGGCCGCTCTTCCCCACCAGCTCCCAGAGCAGGAACTGGTTTTGCTAACTCCTAGGGACGGGGATGCTCCAGAGCAGGGTGGAGTTTGTCCGCACCGATGGGCACAGCTCAACCTCCCAGCTCCGATCCAGCGGGATCCAGAGCCCAGCTTCGCTCGCGGGGACGGAGGAACCCGGGGAACGAGGGGTGGGGAGAAGGAAAGCGTCTTACCGGCCGCCTCCTCGCCGCAGGAGCTCTGGGCGCCGGGCGGGACGTCCTCTCCGGCGGGGCGGCCGCTCTCTGCCGGGGAGCCCCGCGCTACCTCCCTTGGCGGCATCTCCGAGGCTTTCTGGTCCTCCTCGGCCGGGAGCGGGGCGTCCACGCCCACCTCCAGCACTCGGATGGTTTCGTGGCCGGACATGACAATAACCTGCAAACGCGTCCCGGAACGGCCATCAGCGCCGGGCGAGGCGCCCCACGGCGATGCCCCCCGGCCCGCGCGCCCCAGGGCGGCGACATGAATTAAGGTGACGCTCAAAACCAACCAAGCGAAGCCCACCCGGCCCCTCGAGGAGGGATGGAAACAGACTGGTTTGAGTGGGGAGGGAGCGTTAAAGCCCAGCCAGCCCAACCCCCCTGCACGGAGAAGGGACATCTCCAACCGGATCCGGTTGCTCAGAGCCCCGGCCAACCTGGCCTGGGATGTTTCCAGGGATGGGGCATCCACCACCTCTCTGGGCAACCTGGGCCAGTGCTCCACCGCCCTCAGCGTCAAATATTTCTTATACCCAGTCTGAATCTCCTCTCTCCCAGTTTAAAACCATCCCCCCTCATCCCATCACACCAGGCCCTGCTGAAGGGTTTCTCCCCAAAATTTCTGCTCCTCCTCCAGCTCTGCAGGCAGCCGAGCCCCGAAAGACGGAGCGGAACACCTGCGTGCCAGGCACACGGCGGTTTTTCACCCCACGCAGCGCGGCTCAGGGTGTTGCTGACCCCCAGCTCCCCACCCCTCGGTCCCCCCGGTTGTGGGGCGCAGCGGGGACGCAGCCGGCCGTGCCCGTACCTGCTCGTTGACCGTCAGCGAAGCCTCCTGGGGCTGCACGGCCTCGGCGTCCATGGCGTCCCGGCGACTGGGAGAGGCCTCAGACCTTCCACATGCTGCAAGCGAGGGACATGGGGGGGCTCGTTATCGGCCGCTGGCTGCACCCGGGGCGCAGAGCGACCCTGGGCTCTGCCGTCGCCTCCCCGGCTCCACCACCCGCCTCTCCCGCGCGCGCCGGGGCAGCGCCGATGCCCTCCAGCCCCAGGTGGGGACGCGCGCTCCTCCCCGCTGTCCTGGGCACCTTCCACCACCTCCCATCCTCTCGGCCAAGACGCCACAGACGCGGGGTAAAGACGCCACAGACGCGGGGTAGCGTAAATTTTCGGGCGAGCATCGAATGTACGAGCAGCAGAGCAAGCGAAGGGCCAAGCCTTTCCCCCTCTCCCCTCCCTTTGGGAGATGAGGATGCAATTCCCTGCTTCAAAAATCCTAAAAAACCCGCCAAAGCCTGCGGGAAACCACCCGCGCTCCTGCCGTGAAGCCCAGAGCAGCTCCCTGAAGCCTCCGTGCGGCACCGGGCGGCTCTCCCAACCCCTGACGCCGGCTGTGAGAAGCAGGAGAGTCGATTTGCTGTGTGCTGAGGGAACCTAAATCGACGGGGACGCTTCGTTAAGCCGGAGAAATGAGTCCTTCCCGGAGGGAAGGGGCTCGGCACACCTGTTGGAAGGCACCTCGTCCTCTTCCGCTGCCCTTCCTTAGCTTGTCTGGCCGCGTTTCGTCCCCTCGCTACCTCGCGGAAGCGTAATGGCCGCGATGAATTTTTTATCGGGAACGTCTCGTCTTGGCGTTCAAGCAGCCAGCCTGGGTGACATTCCAAATGACTCCATCCGCGCGCGAAGGTGTCCTGGTTTGCGGAACTGGGAGCCCGGGGGCCAGCTCTCCCCATCCCAAACTGCCGGGCAGCGTCTGCTCAGCTCCGGCCCCGATCGCCTCCGCGCTGGGCCTGATCCCGTCTCTGCCCACGCTGGCGTCGCACGGAGCAGCCAGCTCGGCCATCGGCCAGCTCCGCAAATCCGGGCGTATTCACCGGAGGCAGAGCCTACTGGGGCTCACGGCTCATCCCAAAGGGAATCTCAGCCCCAAAATTGCGTTAGCGCGTCTCAGCCATGGGTTTTGTGTCTGCCCGGGAAGCTGGTGCAGCACGGGCGTCCACGTCGCTCTGCTCCACTACGGAACATCGCCCCGGAGGCACTTCCAGGATCTGGGAAACATCCCCCGGCGCCGTTTTACGAGCCCTTCAGCGTTCTTCTGTGCCTCAGAAGCCACCCAGGCTCCAGCTCTCATCCCGAGACGGAGCTGGGATCCATATGCCATCGGCAAACGCAGCCACTCGGATCCCGTCGATCCAAAGGTGCCCGAATCCTCGTTTCAAACTCAACGGGGGCTGAGCATCCGCTTCCCTTCGGCCGGCTCTGGCGCGCACCGCTCGGTATTTACGATCTGCAGCGAAGCGACGCTCCAGGTCCCAGCAGAGGGGGGGCCGTTTTCCTTCACCGGCCGCTCGCCACGGCTCTCCCTCTTCCTTGGCCCTGCCAGCCTCACCCCAAAAATTCCGGCAGAATCCTGAAGCAGCCCCCTTGGGGGACTCATCCAGGAATTTTAGAGCAGTTGGTGACGGAGCTCCGGAAGGTGCTGGGAATTTTTAAACCCGGCCTTGGCTTCGGAGCACACAAACAGCTTGGGATGCCGGCGTGGGGTTTAATTAACAAATTTATCCCAGCGCAACGGAGAGCGGAGCAAGGGATGGGCGAGTTTGCCGGCAGCTGGAGCCCGGCAAACAGCGAGGAAGCCGGAGCAAGGGATATCTGCTGCAAGAAGAGCGAGGAAGAGGAGGAAAACGCTGCGGAGGAGAGGTTTCGGAACGTCGCTGGAGAGCAGCTGGCAATGGGGAGGGTTGTTGGGGGCACTGGGGGGGCTCTGACCCCATGTCCTGCCGAATTCACCCCACCGCTCGCTCCTGGAAGCCGCTCCCCACGGCATTTATCCTCCCTCCGCGTCACGGGAGCACGCTGGGCCGCAGGGATCCCGGCAGGAGCAGAGCGGGATTGGGATTTCGCTAAGGAGGAGCGAGCCCCCAGCGCCTCGTGGCAGCTTTTCCCTACAGCCTGAGCCTGGAAGGGGTGGGAAAGCTCCTCGCCCTCGTTCCGTCACCTCCCTGCCGCCAGCGCTGCCCCAGCGATCCCTCCCCAGCGCCCCGCTACGCTGCTCACAGCGGGGCCGTCGTTACAGCGGGGAGCTGAGCCCAAACTGGGATCCCAGACTGGGATCTTCCCCAAGCCGGAAGAGAAGGGATGGCCAAGGGGCTGTTCGGTCTGCGGGGAGACCCCTCCCGCACATCCGAAACCCAAAACCACCCATGGAGCCACCGGAGAGCGTGGCCTGGAGCGGCTGGGGAGCGCAGAGACGAAATCCCGTGGGATCGCGGAGGCCGCGGCAATCTCCAGGGCGGCGCGGGGAGAGGCGGCAGCCCGGTACTCACTCACTGGTGGCGCTGGGGCAGAAGGACGCTCTCGGCAGGCGACGGGGCCGGCTGCTGCGTCCCGCTCCGCACGGCCTCTGCGGTCGGGCTGCAGGGAAAGAAAAAGCAGAGCTGTCCGGGTGCCGAGCTGGCGCTGCTCCCGCGCGCCCCGAAAGCGCTGAGGAGCCGCGGGATCCCGCGTGTCGGGCTCCCGGCAAGGCGGGCAACTCAAAAGCATCCCCCTCCTCGCAACCGAAATCTCCTTTATCGCTCCTCCGAAGGGCAGAGCGGCTTTGGGAACTCCGGATCAGCCAGCCGCCCTGAAAGCTGCCGGTACGGAAAAGTTACGAGACACGGCGGCTTTTCTCAGAGTTTTCCG
Source organism: Ardeotis arabs (assembly GCA_011801015.1). Classification (NCBI taxonomy): domain Eukaryota; kingdom Metazoa; phylum Chordata; class Aves; order Otidiformes; family Otididae; genus Ardeotis; species Ardeotis arabs. Next base: position 2,936 of record JAAGAY010013963.1, on the reverse strand, counting down.
ACATGAGGAGCGCCGAACGCCACGGCTGGATCTCGCCGGTCTCCATCCCCACCCACCCCGGCCCGAGCCACAAAGCCTCTCTCCAAACCGCAGGCTCATCCCCGCACCACCCGAGCGGCCAAAGGCCAAAGGGGGCACAACATCCCCGCTCCGAGCGCCGCGCCTCGCTCCACGCGGGCCGGAGATCCGGCCAGGCCCACGCTGCGGAGGGAAGGCTCCAACAACGCCGAGAGAAGAGGAGAGCGCGACTTTTTTCCTCGCTAGACGATGAAACAGACATTTCACAACGTCAGGCTCGACGCGATTCGGATTTCGGATTCGGAGCGGGTTGCTTCTCCTCCAGCAGACGCTCGGCGGGTCGGCGGTACCATTTCACTTCGTTTCTTCGCACTTTTTTTAATATTTTTTTTTTTTTTTTTTTTTTTTTTT